>CAWVNZ010001823.1:0-192546 GCA_963930735.1 Dioctria linearis | reverse complement strand
GGCGTAATTAAAATTTGCGACAGTAGAAAATTATTATTTTGAATAATTTACTATAGAAAAGGCAATCCCTGGCGTAATTAAAATTTGCGACAGTAGAAAATTATTTTTTGAATAATTTACTATAGAAAAGGCAATCCCCTGGCGTAATTAATTTTGCGACAGTATAAAATTATTTTTTGAATAATTTACTATAGAAAAGGCAATCCCTGGCGTAATTAAAATTTGCGACAGTATAAAATTATTTTTTGAATAATTTACTATAGAAAAGGGCAATCCCTGGCTATTTAAAATTTGCGACAGTATAAAATTATTTTTTGAATAATTTACTATAAAAAAGGCAATCCCTGGCGTAATTAAAATTTGCGACAGTAAAAAATTATTTTTTGAATAATTTACTATAGAAAAGGCAATCCCTGGCGTAATTAAAATTTGCGACAGTAAAAAATTAATATTTTGAAAAATTTACTGTAGAAAAGGCAATCCCTGGGGCAATTAAAACTTGCGATAGTAAAAAATTATTTTTTGAATAATTTACTATAGAAAAGGTAATCCCTGGCGCAATTAAAATTAGCGATAGTAAAAAATTATTTTTTGAATAATTTACTATAGAAAAGGCAATCCCTGGTGCAATTAAAATTTGCGACAGTTGAAAATTATTTTTTGAATAATTTACTATAGAAAAGGCAATCCCTGGCGTAATTAAAATTTGCGACAGTATAAAATTATTTTTGAATAATTTACTATAGAAAAGGCAATCCCTGGTCGTAATTAAAATTTGCGACAGTAGAAAATTAGTTTTTGAATAATTTACTATAGAAAAGGCAATCCCTGGCGCACTTAAAATTTGCGACAGTAAAACATTATTTTTTGAATAATTTACTATAGAAAAGGCAATTCCTGGCGTATTAAAATTTTCGACAGTAAAAAATTATTTTTTTTGAATAATTTACTATAGAAAAGGCAATCCCTGGCGTATTTAAAATTTGCGACAGTAAAAAAATTAATTTTTGAAAAATTTACTGTAGAAAAGGCAATCCCTGGCGCAATTAAAATTTGCGACAGTTGAAAATTATTTTTTGAAAAATTTACTGTAGAAAAGGCAAATCCCTGGCGTAATTAAAATTTTCGACAGTAGAAAATTATTTTTTGAATAATTTACTATAGAAAAGGCAAGCCCTGGCGCAATTAAAATTTGCGACAGTAAAAAATTATTTTTTGAATAATTTACTAATATAAGGCAATCCCTGGCGTAATTAAAATTTGCGACAGTTGAAAATTATTTTTTGAATAATTTTCTATAGAAAAGGCAATCCCTGGCGTAATTAAAATTTGCCACAGTAAAAAATTATTTTTTGAATAATTTACTATAGAAAAGGCAATCCCTGGCGCAATTAAAATTTGCGACAGTTGAAAATTATTTTTTGAATAATTTACTATAGAAAAGGCAATCCCTGGCGCACTTAAAATTTGCGACAGTAAAAAATTATTTTTTGAATAATTTACTATAGAAAAGGCAATCCCTGGCATAATTAAAATTTGCGACAGTAGAAAATTATTTTTTGAATAATGTACTATAGAAAAGGCAACCCCTGGCGTAATTAAAATTTGCGACAGTAGAAAATTATTTTTTGAATAATTTACTATAGAAAAAGGCAATCCTGGGATATTTAAAATTTTGCGACAGTAAAAAAATATTTTTTGAAAAATTTACTATAAAAAAAATCCCTGGGATATTTAAAATTTGCGACAGTAAAAAAATTATTTTTTTGCAAAATTTACTATAGAAAAGGCTCAATCCCTGGCGGATTTGAAATTTGCGACAGTAGAAAATTATTTTTTGAATAATTTACTATAGAAAAGGCAATCCCTGGCGTAATTAAAATTTGCGACAGTTGAAAATTATTTTTGAATAATTGACTATAGAAAAGGCAATCCCTGGCGGATTTAAAATTTGCGACAGTTGAAAATTATTTTTTGAATAATTTACTATAGAAAAGGCAATCCCTGGCGTAATTAAAATTTGCGACAGTATAAAATAATTTTTTGAATAATTTACTATAGAAAAGGCAATCCCTGGCGTAATTAAAATTTGCGACAGTAAAAAATTATTTTTGAATAATTTACTATAGAAAAGGCAATCCCTGGCGCAATTAAAACTTGCGATAGTAAAAAATTATTTTTTGAATAATTTACTATAGAAAAGGCAATCCCTGGCGTATTTAAAATTTGCGACAGTAAAAAATTATTTTTTGAATAATTTACTATAGAAAAGGCAATCCCTGGCGTAATTAAAATTTGCGACAGTATAAAATTATTTTTTGAATAATTTACTATAGAAAAGGCAATCCATGGCGTAATTAAAATTTGCGACAGTATAAAATTATTTTTTGAATAATTTACTATAGAAAGGGCAATCCCTGGCGTATTTAAAATTTGCGAGAGTATAAAATTATTTTTTGAATAATTTACTATAGAAAAGGCAATCCATGGGATATTTAAAATTTGCGACAGTAGAAAATTATTTTTTGTATAATTTACTATAGAAAAGGCAATCCCTGGCGTAATTAAAATTTTGCGACAGTAGAAAATTATTTTTTGAATAATTTACTATAGAAAATGCAATCCCTGGCGCAATTAAAATTTGCGACAGTTGAAAATTATTTTTTGAATAATTTACTACAGAAAAGGCAATCCCTGGCGTAATTAAAACTTGCGACAGTAGAAAATAATTTTTTGCAAAATTTACTATAGAAAAGGCAATCCCTGGCGCACTTAAAATTGCGACAGTAAAAAATTATTTTTTGAATAATTTACTATAAAAAAGGCAATCCCTGGCGTAATTAAAATTTGCGACAGTTGAAAATTATTTTTTGAATAATTTACTATAGAAAAGGCAATCCCTGGCGCAATTAAAATTTGCGACAGTTGAAAATTATTTTTTGAATAATTTACTATAGAAAAGGCAATCCCTGGCGTAATTAAAATTTGCGACAGTAGAAAATTATTTTTTGAAAAGTTTACTATAGAAAAGGCAATCTCTGGCGCAATTAAAATTTGCGACAGTTGAAAATTATTTTTTGAATAATTTACTATAGAAAAGGCAATCCCTGGCGTAATTAAAATTTGCGACAGTAAAAAATTATTTTTTGAATAATTTACTATAGAAAAGGCAATCCCTGGCGCAATTAAAACTTGCGATAGTAAAAAATTATTTTTTGAATAATTTACTATAGAAAAGGCAATCCCTGGCGTATTTAAAATTTGCGACAGTAAAAAATTATTTTTTGAATAATTTACTATAGAAAAGGCAATCCCTGGCGTAATTAAAATTTGCGACAGTATAAAATTATTTTTTGAATAATTTACTATAGAAAAGGCAATCCCTGGCGTAATTAAAATTTGCGACAGTATAAAATTATTTTTTGAATAATTTACTATAGAAAAGGCAATCCCTGGCGGATTTGAAATTTGCGACAGTTGAAAATTATTTTTTAATAATTTACTATAGAAAAGGCAATCCCTGGCGCAATTAAAATTTGCGACAGTTGAAAATTATTTTTTGAATAATTTACTATAGAAAAGGCAATCCCTGGCGTAATTAAAATTTGCGACAGTAGAAAATTATTTTTTGAAAAGTTTACTATAGAAAGGGCAATCCATGGGATATTTAAAATTTGCGACAGTAGAAAATTAATTTTTGAATAATTTACTATAGAAAAGGCAATCCCAGGCGTAATTAAAATTTGCGACAGTTGAAAATTATTTTTTGAAAAATTTATTGTAGAAAAGGCAATCCCTGGCGCAATTAAAATTTGCGACAGTAGAAAATTATTTTTTGAAAAGTTTACTATAGAAAAGGCAATCTCTGGCGCAATTAAAATTTGCGACAGTTGAAAATTATTTTTTGAATAATTTACTATAGAAAAGGCAATCCCTGGCGGATTTGAAATTTGCGACAGTTGAAAATTATTTTTTAATAATTTACTATAGAAAAGGCAATCCCTGGCGCACTTAAAATTTGCGACAGTAAAAAATTATTTTTTGAATAATTTACTATAGAAAAGGCAATCCCTGGCGTAATTAAAATTTGCGACAGTTGAAAATTATTTTTTGAATAATTTACTATAGAAAAGGCAATCCCTGGCGCAATTAAAATTTGCGACAGTTGAAAATTATTTTTTGAATAATTTACTATAGAAAAGGCAATCCCTGGCGTAATTAAAATTTGCGACAGTAGAAAATTATTTTTTGAAAAGTTTACTATAGAAAGGGCAATCCCTGGCGCAATTAAAATTTGCGACAGTAGAAAATTATTTTTTGAATAATTTACTATAGAAAAGGCAATCCCTGGCGTAATTAAAATTTGCGACAGTTGAAAATTATTTTTTGAATAATTTACTATAGAAAAGGCAATCCCTGGCGCACTTAAAATTTGCGACAGTAAAAAATTATTTTTTGAATAATTTACTATAGAAAAGGCAATCCCTGGCGTAATTAAAATTTGCGACAGTTGAAAATTATTTTTTGAATAATTTACTATAGAAAAGGCAATCCCTGGCGCAATTAAAATTTGCGACAGTTGAAAATTATTTTTTGAATAATTTACTATAGAAAAGGCAATCCCTGGCGTAATTAAAATTTGCGACAGTAGAAAATTATTTTTTGAAAAGTTTACTATAGAAAAGGCAATCTCTGGCGCAATTAAAATTTGCGACAGTTGAAAATTATTTTTTGAATAATTTACTATAGAAAAGGCAATCCCTGGCGGATTTGAAATTTGCGACAGTTGAAAATTATTTTTTAATAATTTACTATAGAAAAGGCAATCCCTGGCGGATTTGAAATTTGCGACAGTTGAAAATTATTTTTTGAAAAGTTTACTATAGAAAAGGCAATCCCTGGCGTAATTAAAATTTGCGACAGTAGAAAATTATTTTTTGAAAAGTTTACTATAGAAAAGGCAATCCCTGGCGTAATTAAAATTTGCGACAGTAGAAAATTATTTTTTGAATAATTTACTATAGAAAAGGCAATCCCTGGCGTAATTAAAATTTGCGACAGTAGAAAATTATTTTTTGAATAATTTACTATAGAAAAGGCAATCCCTGGCGGATTTGAAATTTGCGACAGTTGAAAATTATTTTTTGAATAATTTACTATAGAAAAGGCAATCCCTGGCGTAATTAAAATTTGCGACAGTTGAAAATTATTTTTTGAATAATTTACTATAGAAAAGGCAATCCCTGGCGTAATTAAAATTTGCGACAGTAGAAAATTATTTTTTGAATAATTTACTATAGAAAAGGCAATCCCTGGCGTAATTAAAATTTGCGACAGTAAAAAATTATTTTTTGAATAATTTACTATAGAAAAGGCAATCCCTGGCGTAATTAAAATTTGCGACAGTATAAAATTATTTTTTGAATAATTTACTATAGAAAAGGCAATCCCTGGCGTATTTAAAATTTGCGACAGTATAAAATTATTTTTTGAATAATTTATTATAGAAAAGGCAATCCATGGGATATTTAAAATTTGCGACAGTAGAAAATTAATTTTTGAATAATTTACTATAGAAAAGGCAATCCCAGGCGTAATTAAAATTTGCGACAGTTGAAAATTATTTTTTGAAAAATTTACTGTAGAAAAGGCAATCCCTGGCGCAATTAAAATTTGCGACAGTAGAAAATTATTTTTTGAATAATTTACTATAGAAAAGTCAATCCCTGGCGTAATTAAAATTTGCGACAGTTGAAAATTATTTTTTGAATAATTTACTATAGAAAAGGCAATCCCTGGCGCAATTAAAATTTGCGACAGTTGAAAATTATTTTTTGAATAATTTACTATAGAAAAGGCAATCCCTGGCGTAATTAAAATTTGCGACAGTAGAAAATTATTTTTTGAAAAGTTTACTATAGAAAAGGCAATCTCTGGCGCAATTAAAATTTGCGACAGTTGAAAATTATTTTTTGAATAATTTACTATAGAAAAGGCAATCCCTGGCGTAATTAAAATTTGCGACAGTAAAAAATTATTTTTTGAATAATTTACTATAGAAAAGGCAATCCCTGGCGCAATTAAAACTTGCGATAGTAAAAAATTATTTTTTGAATAATTTACTATAGAAAAGGCAATCCCTGGCGTATTTAAAATTTGCGACAGTAAAAAATTATTTTTTGAATAATTTACTATAGAAAAGGCAATCCCTGGCGTAATTAAAATTTGCGACAGTATAAAATTATTTTTTGAATAATTTACTATAGAAAAGGCAATCCCTGGCGTAATTAAAATTTGCGACAGTATAAAATTATTTTTTGAATAATTTACTATAGAAAAGGCAATCCCTGGCGGATTTGAAATTTGCGACAGTTGAAAATTATTTTTTAATAATTTACTATAGAAAAGGCAATCCCTGGCGCAATTAAAATTTGCGACAGTTGAAAATTATTTTTTGAATAATTTACTATAGAAAAGGCAATCCCTGGCGTAATTAAAATTTGCGACAGTAGAAAATTATTTTTTGAAAAGTTTACTATAGAAAGGGCAATCCATGGGATATTTAAAATTTGCGACAGTAGAAAATTAATTTTTGAATAATTTACTATAGAAAAGGCAATCCCAGGCGTAATTAAAATTTGCGACAGTTGAAAATTATTTTTTGAAAAATTTATTGTAGAAAAGGCAATCCCTGGCGCAATTAAAATTTGCGACAGTAGAAAATTATTTTTTGAAAAGTTTACTATAGAAAAGGCAATCTCTGGCGCAATTAAAATTTGCGACAGTTGAAAATTATTTTTTGAATAATTTACTATAGAAAAGGCAATCCCTGGCGGATTTGAAATTTGCGACAGTTGAAAATTATTTTTTAATAATTTACTATAGAAAAGGCAATCCCTGGCGCACTTAAAATTTGCGACAGTAAAAAATTATTTTTTGAATAATTTACTATAGAAAAGGCAATCCCTGGCGTAATTAAAATTTGCGACAGTTGAAAATTATTTTTTGAATAATTTACTATAGAAAAGGCAATCCCTGGCGCAATTAAAATTTGCGACAGTTGAAAATTATTTTTTGAATAATTTACTATAGAAAAGGCAATCCCTGGCGTAATTAAAATTTGCGACAGTAGAAAATTATTTTTTGAAAAGTTTACTATAGAAAGGGCAATCCCTGGCGCAATTAAAATTTGCGACAGTAGAAAATTATTTTTTGAATAATTTACTATAGAAAAGGCAATCCCTGGCGTAATTAAAATTTGCGACAGTTGAAAATTATTTTTTGAATAATTTACTATAGAAAAGGCAATCCCTGGCGCACTTAAAATTTGCGACAGTAAAAAATTATTTTTTGAATAATTTACTATAGAAAAGGCAATCCCTGGCGTAATTAAAATTTGCGACAGTTGAAAATTATTTTTTGAATAATTTACTATAGAAAAGGCAATCCCTGGCGCAATTAAAATTTGCGACAGTTGAAAATTATTTTTTGAATAATTTACTATAGAAAAGGCAATCCCTGGCGTAATTAAAATTTGCGACAGTAGAAAATTATTTTTTGAAAAGTTTACTATAGAAAAGGCAATCTCTGGCGCAATTAAAATTTGCGACAGTTGAAAATTATTTTTTGAATAATTTACTATAGAAAAGGCAATCCCTGGCGGATTTGAAATTTGCGACAGTTGAAAATTATTTTTTAATAATTTACTATAGAAAAGGCAATCCCTGGCGGATTTGAAATTTGCGACAGTTGAAAATTATTTTTTGAAAAGTTTACTATAGAAAAGGCAATCCCTGGCGTAATTAAAATTTGCGACAGTAGAAAATTATTTTTTGAAAAGTTTACTATAGAAAAGGCAATCCCTGGCGTAATTAAAATTTGCGACAGTAGAAAATTATTTTTTGAATAATTTACTATAGAAAAGGCAATCCCTGGCGTAATTAAAATTTGCGACAGTAGAAAATTATTTTTTGAATAATTTACTATAGAAAAGGCAATCCCTGGCGGATTTGAAATTTGCGACAGTTGAAAATTATTTTTTGAATAATTTACTATAGAAAAGGCAATCCCTGGCGTAATTAAAATTTGCGACAGTTGAAAATTATTTTTTGAATAATTTACTATAGAAAAGGCAATCCCTGGCGTAATTAAAATTTGCGACAGTAGAAAATTATTTTTTGAATAATTTACTATAGAAAAGGCAATCCCTGGCGTAATTAAAATTTGCGACAGTAAAAAATTATTTTTTGAATAATTTACTATAGAAAAGGCAATCCCTGGCGTAATTAAAATTTGCGACAGTATAAAATTATTTTTTGAATAATTTACTATAGAAAAGGCAATCCCTGGCGTATTTAAAATTTGCGACAGTATAAAATTATTTTTTGAATAATTTACTATAGAAAAGGCAATCCATGGGATATTTAAAATTTGCGACAGTAGAAAATTAATTTTTGAATAATTTACTATAGAAAAGGCAATCCCAGGCGTAATTAAAATTTGCGACAGTTGAAAATTATTTTTTGAAAAATTTACTGTAGAAAAGGCAATCCCTGGCGCAATTAAAATTTGCGACAGTAGAAAATTATTTTTTGAATAATTTACTATAGAAAAGTCAATCCCTGGCGTAATTAAAATTTGCGACAGTAAAAAATTATTTTTTGAATAATTTACTATAGAAAAGGCAATCCCTGGCGTAATTAAAATTTGCGACAGTATAAAATTATTTTTTGAATAATTTACTATAGAAAAGGCAATCCCTGGCGTAATTAAAATTTGCGACAGTAGAAAATTAGTTTTTGAATAATTTACTATAGAAAAGGCAATCCCTGGCGCACTTAAAATTTGCGACAGTAAAAAATTATTTTTTGAATAATTTACTATAGAAAAGGCAATTCCTGGCGTATTTAAAATTTTCGACAGTAAAAAATTATTTTTTTTGAATAATTTACTATAGAAAAGGCAATCCCTGGCGTATTTAAAATTTGCGACAGTAAAAAATTAATTTTTGAAAAATTTACTGTAGAAAAGGCAATCCCTGGCGCAATTAAAATTTGCGACAGTTGAAAATTATTTTTTGAAAAATTTACTGTAGAAAAGGCAATCCCTGGGGTAATTAAAATTTTCGACAGTAGAAAATTATTTTTTGAATAATTTACTATAGAAAAGGCAATCCCTGGCGCAATTAAAATTTGCGACAGTAAAAAATTATTTTTTGAGTAATTTACTATATATAAGGCAATCCCTGGCGTAATTAAAATTTGCGACAGTTGAAAATTATTTTTTGAATAATTTTCTATAGAAAGGGCAATCCCTGGCGTAATTAAAATTTGCCACAGTAAAAAATTATTTTTTGAATAATTTACTATAGAAAAGGCAATCCCTGGCGCAATTAAAATTTGCGACAGTTGAAAATTATTTTTTGAATAATTTACTATAGAAAAGGCAATCCCTGGCGCACTTAAAATTTGCGACAGTAAAAAATTATTTTTTGAATAATTTACTATAGAAAAGGCAATCCCTGGCATAATTAAAATTTGCGACAGTAGAAAATTATTTTTTGAATAATGTACTATAGAAAAGGCAACCCCTGGCGTAATTAAAATTTGCGACAGTAGAAAATTATTTTTTGAATAATTTACTATAGAAAAGGCAATCCCTGGATATTTAAAATTTGCGACAGTAAAAAATTATTTTTTGAAAAATTTACTATAAAAAGGACAATCCCTGGGATATTAAAATTTGCGACAGTAAAAAATTATTTTTTTGCAAAATTTACTATAGAAAAGGCAATCCCTGGCGGATTTGAAATTTGCGACAGTAGAAAATTATTTTTTGAATAATTTACTATAGAAAAGGCAATCCCTGGCGTAATTAAAATTTGCGACAGTAGAAAATTATTTTTTGAATAATTTACTATAGAAAAGGCAATCCCTGGGATATTTAAAATTTGCGACAGTAAAAAATATTTTTTGAAAAATTTACTATAAAAAGGCAATCCCTGGGATATTTAAAATTTGCGACAGGTAAAAAATTATTTTTTTGCAAAATTTACTATAGAAAAGGCAATCCCTGGCGGATTTGAAATTTGCGACAGTAGAAAATTATTTTTTGAATAATTTACTATAGAAAAGGCAATCCCTGGCGTAATTAAAATTTGCGACAGTAGAAAATTATTTTTTGAATAATGTACTATAGAAAAGGCAACCACTGGGCGTAATTAAAATTTGCGACAGTAGAAAAATTATTTTTTGAATAATTTACTATAGAAAAGGCAATCCCTGGCGCAATTAAAATTTGCGACAGTAGAAAATTATTTTTTGAATAATTTACTATAGAAAAGGCAATCCCTGGCGTAATTAAAAATTGCGAATGTAGAAAATTATTTTTTGAAAAGTTTACTATAGAAAAGGCAATCCCTGGCGTAATTAAAATTTGCGACAGTAGAAAATTATTTTTTTGAATAATTTACTATAGAAAAGGCAATCCCTGGCGTAATTAAAATTTGCGACAGTAGAAAATTATTTTTGAATAATTTACTATAGAAAAGGCAATCCCTGGCGTAATTAAAATTTGCGACAGTATAAAATTATTTTTTGAATAATTTACTATAGAAAAGGCAATCCCTGGCGTAATTAAAATTTGCGACAGTATAAAATTATTTTTTGAATAATTTACTATAGAAAAGGCAATCCCTGGCGTATTTAAAATTTGCGACAGTATAAAATTATTTTTTGAATAATTTACTATAAAAAAGGCAATCCCTGGCGTAATTAAAATTTGCGACAGTAAAAAATTATTTTTTTGATAATTTACTATAGAAAAGGCAATCCCTGGCGTAATTAAAATTTGCGACAGTAAAAATTAATATTTTGAAAAATTTACTGTAGAAAAGGCAATCCCTGGGGCAATTAAACTTGCGATAGTAAAAAATTATTTTTTTGAATAATTTACTATAGAAAAGGTAATCCCTGGCGCAATTAAAATTTGCGATAGTAAAAAATTATTTTTTGAATAATTTTACTATAGAAAAGGCAATCCCTGGTGCAATTAAATTTTGCGACAGTTGAAATTATTTTTGAATAATTTACTATAGAAAAGGCAATCCCTGGCGTAATTAAAATTTGCGACAGTATAAAATTATTTTTTGAATAATATTACTATAGAAAAGGCAATCCCTGGCGTAATTAAAATTTGCGACAGTAGAAAATTAGTTTTTGAATAATTTACTATAGAAAAGGCAATCCCTGGCGCACTTAAAATTTGCGACAGTAAAACATTATTTTTGAATAATTTACTATAGAAAAGGCAATTCCTGGCGTATTTAAAATTTTCGACAGTAAAAAATTATTTTTTTTGAATAATTTACTATAGAAAAGGCAATCCCTGGCGTATTTAAAATTTGCGACAGTAAAAAATTAATTTTTGAAAAATTTACTGTAGAAAAGGCAATCCCTGGCGCAATTAAAATTTGCGACAGTTGAAAATTATTTTTGAAAAATTTACTGTAGAAAAGGCAATCCCTGGCGTAATTAAATTTTCGACAGTAGAAAATTATTTTTTGAATAATTTACTATAGAAAAGGCAAGCCCTGCGCAATTAAATTTGCGACAGTAAAAAATTATTTTTTGAATAATTTACTATATATAAGGCAATCCCTGGCGTAATTAAAATTTGCGACAGTTGAAAATTATTTTTTGAATAATTTTCTATAGAAAAGGGCAATCCCTGGCGTAATTAAAATTTGCCACAGTAAAAAATTATTTTTTGAATAATTTACTATAGAAAAGGCAATCCCTGGCGCAATTAAAATTTGCGACAGTTGAAAATTATTTTTTGAATAATTTACTATAGAAAAGGCAATCCCTGGCGCACTTAAAATTTGCGACAGTAAAAAATTATTTTTTGAATAATTTACTATAGAAAAGGCAATCCCTGGCATAATTAAAATTTGCCGACAGTAGAAAAATTATTTTTTGAATAATGTACTATAGAAAAGGCAACCCCTGGCGTAATTAAAATTTGCGACAGTAGAAAATTATTTTTTGAATAATTTACTATAGAAAAGGCAATCCCTGGGATATTTAAAATTTGCGACAGTAAAAAATTATTTTTTGAAAAATTTACTATAAAAAAGGCAATCCCTGGGATATTTAAAATTTGCGACAGTAAAAAATTATTTTTTGCAAAATTTACTATAGAAAAGGCAATCCCTGGCGGATTTGAAATTTGCGACAGTTAGAAAATTATTTTTTGAATAATTTACTATAGAAAAGGCAATCCCTGGCGTAATTAAAATTTGCGACAGTTGAAAATTATTTTTTGAATAATTTACTATAGAAAAGGCAATCCCTGGCGGATTTAAATTTGCGACATGTTGAAAATTATTTTTTGAATAATTTACTATAGAAAAGGCAATCCCTGGCGTAATTAAAATTTGCGACAGTATAAAATAATTTTTTGAATAATTTACTATAGAAAAGGCAATCCCTGGCGTAATTAAAATTTGCGACAGTAAAAAATTATTTTTTGAATAATTTACTATAGAAAAGGCAATCCCTGGCGCAATTAAAACTTGCGATAGTAAAAAATTATTTTTTGAATAATTTACTATAGAAAAGGCAATCCCTGGCGTATTTAAAATTTGCGACAGTAAAAAATTATTTTTTGAATAATTTACTATAGAAAAGGCAATCCCTGGCGTAATTAAAATTTGCGACAGTATAAAATTATTTTTTGAATAATTTACTATAGAAAAGGCAATCCCTGGCGTAATTAAAATTTGCGACAGTATAAAATTATTTTTTTGAATAATTTACTATAGAAAAGGCAATCCCTGGCGTATTTAAAATTTGCGAGAGTATAAAATTATTTTTTGAATAATTTACTATAGAAAAGGCAATCCATGGGGATATTTAAAATTTGCGACAGTAGAAAATTATTTTTTGTATAATTTACCTATAGAAAAGGCAATCCCTGGCGTAATTAAAATTTGCGACAGTAGAAAATTATTTTTTGAATAATTTACTATAGAAAAGGCAATCCCTGGCGCAATTAAAATTTGCGACAGTTGAAAATTATTTTTTGAATAATTTACTACAGAAAAGGCAATCCCTGGCGTAATTAAAACTTGCGACAGTAGAAATAATTTTTTGCAAAATTACTATAGAAAAGGCAATCCCTGGCGCACTTAAAATTTGCGACAGTAAAAAATTATTTTTTGAATAATTTACTATAAAAAAGGCAATCCCAGGCGTAATTAAAATTTGCGACAGTTGAAAATTATTTTTTTGAATAATTTACTATAGAAAAGGCAATCCCTGGCGCAATTAAAATTTGCGACAGTTGAAAATTATTTTTTGAATAATTTACTATAGAAAAGGCAATCCCTGGCGTAATTAAAATTTGCGACAGTAGAAAATTATTTTTTGAAAAGTTTACTATAGAAAAGGCAATCTCTGGCGCAATTAAAATTTGCGACAGTTGAAAATTATTTTTTGAATAATTTACTATAGAAAAGGGCAATCCCTGGCGTAATTAAATTTGCGACAGTAAAAAATTATTTTTTGAATAATTTACCTATAGAAAAGGCAATCCCTGGCGCAATTAAAACTTGCGATAGTAAAAAATATTTTTTGAATAATTTACTATAGAAAAGGCAATCCCTGGCGTATTTAAAATTTGCGACAGTAAAAAATTATTTTTTGAATAATTTACTATAGAAAAGGCAATCCCTGGCGTAATTAAAATTTGCGACAGTATAAAATTATTTTTTGAATAATTTACTATAGAAAAGGCAATCCCTGGCGTAATTAAAATTTGCGACAGTATAAAATTATTTTTTGAATAATTTACTATAGAAAAAGGCAATCCCTGGCGAATTGAAATTTGCGACAGTTGAAAATTATTTTTAATAATTTACTATAGAAAAGGCAATCCCTGGCGCAATTAAAATTTGCGACAGTTGAAAATTATTTTTGAATAATTTACTATAGAAAAGGCAATCCCTGGCGTAATTAAAATTTGCGACAGTAGAAAATTATTTTTTGAAAAGTTTACTATAGAAAGGGCAATCCATGGGGATATTTAAAATTTGCGACAGTAGAAAATTAATTTTTGAATAATTTACTATAGAAAAGGCAATTCCCAGGCGTATTAAATTTGCGACAGTTGAAAATTATTTTTTGAAAAATTTATTGTAGAAAAGGCAATCCCTGGCGCAATTAAAATTTGCGACAGTAGAAAATTATTTTTTGAAAAGTTTACTATAGAAAAGGCAATCTCTGGCGCAATTAAAATTTGCGACAGTTGAAAATTATTTTTTGAATAATTTACTATAGAAAAGGCAATCCCTGGCGGATTTGAAATTTGCGACAGTTGAAAATTATTTTTTTAATAATTTACTATAGAAAAGGCAATCTTAAAATTTGCGACAGTAAAAAATTATTTTTTGAATAATTTACTATAGAAAAGGCAATCCCTGGCGTAATTAAAATTGGCGACAGTTGAAAATTATTTTTTGAATAATTTACTATAGAAAAGGCAATCCCTGGCGCAATTAAAATTTGCGACAGTTGAAAATTATTTTTTGAATAATTTACTATAGAAAAGGCAATCCCTGGCGTAATTAAAATTTGCGACAGTAGAAAATTATTTTTTGAAAAGTTTACTATAGAAAGGGCAATCCTGGCGCAATTAAAATTTGCGACAGTAGAAAATTATTTTTTGAATAATTTACTATAGAAAAGGCAATCCCTGGCGTAATTAAAATTTGCGACAGTAGAAAATTATTTTTTGAATAATTTACTATAGAAAAGGCAATCCCTGGCGCACTTAAAATTTGCGACAGTAAAAAATTATTTTTTGAATAATTTACTATAGAAAAGGCAATCCCTGGCGTAATTAAAATTTGCGACAGTTGAAAATTATTTTTTGAATAATTTACTATAGAAAAGGCAATCCCTGGCGCAATTAAAATTTGCGACAGTTGAAAATTATTTTTTGAATAATTTACTATAGAAAAGGCAATCCCTGGCGTAATTAAAATTTGCGACAGTAGAAAATTATTTTTTGAAAAGTTTACTATAGAAAAGGCAATCTCTGGCGCAATTAAAATTTGCGACAGTTGAAAATTATTTTTTGAATAATTTACTATAGAAAAGGCAATCCCTGGCGGATTTGAAATTTGCGGACAGTTGAAAATTATTTTTTAATAATTTACTATAGAAAAGGCAATCCCTGGCGATTTGAAATTTGCGACAGTTGAAAATTATTTTTTGAAAAGTTTACTATAGAAAAGGCAATCCCTGGCGTAATTAAAATTTGCGACAGTAGAAAATTATTTTTTGAAAAGTTTACTATAGAAAAGGCAATCCCTGGCGTAATTAAAATTTGCGACAGTAGAAAATTATTTTTTGAATAATTTACTATAGAAAAGGCAATCCCTGGCGTAATTAAAATTTGCGACAGTAGAAAATTATTTTTTGAATAATTTACTATAGAAAAGCAATCCCTGGCGGATTTGAAATTTGCGACAGTTGAAAATTATTTTTTGAATAATTTACTATAGAAAAGGCAATCCCTGGCGTAATTAAAATTTGCGACAGTTGAAAATTATTTTTTGAATAATTTACTATAGAAAAGGCAATCCCTGGCGTAATTAAAATTTGCGACAGTAGAAAATTATTTTTTGAATAATTTACTATAGAAAAGGCAATCCCTGGCGTAATTAAAATTTGCGACAGTAAAAAATTATTTTTTGAATAATTTACTATAGAAAAGGCAATCCCTGGCGTAATTAAAATTTGCGACAGTATAAAATTATTTTTGAATAATTTACTATAGAAAAGGCAATCCCTGGCGTATTTAAAATTTGCGACAGTATAAAATTATTTTTTGAATAATTTACTATAGAAAAGGCAATCCATGGGATATTTAAAATTTGCGACAGTAGAAAATTAATTTTTGAATAATTTACTATAGAAAAGGCAATCCCAGGCGTAATTAAAATTTGCGACAGTTGAAAATTATTTTTTGAAAAATTTACTGTAGAAAAGGCAATCCCTGGCGCAAATAAAATTTGCGACAGTAGAAAATTATTTTTTGAATAATTTACTATAGAAAAGTCAATCCCTGGCGTAATTAAAATTTGCGACAGTAACAAATTATTTTTTGAATAATTTTACTATAGAAAAGGCAATCCCTGGCGCACTTAAAATTTGCGACAGTAGAAAATTATTTTTTGAATAATTTACTATAGAAAGGGCAATCCCTGGCGCAATTAAAATTTGCGACAGTAGAAAATTATTTTTTGAATTATTTACTATAGAAAAGGCAATCCCTGGCGTAATTAAAATTTGCGACAGTAGAAAATTATTTTTTGAATAATTTACTATAGAAAAGGCAATCCCTGGCGCAATTAAAATTTGCGACAGTTGAAAATTATTTTTTGAATAATTTACTACAGAAAAGGCAATCCCTGGCGTAATTAAAACTTGCGACAGTAGAAAATAATTTTTTGCAAAATTTACTATAGAAAAGGCAATCCCTGGCGCACTTAAAATTTGCGACAGTAAAAAATTATTTTTTGAATAATTTACTATAGAAAAGGCAATCCCTGGCGTAATTAAAATTTGCGACAGTTGAAAATTATTTTTTGAATAATTTACTATAGAAAAGGCAATCCCTGGCGCAATTAAAATTTGCGACAGTTGAAAATTATTTTTTGAATAATTTACTATAGAAAAGGCAATCCCTGGCGTAATTAAAATTTGCGACAGTAGAAAATTATTTTTTGAAAAGTTTACTATAGAAAAGGCAATCTCTGGCGCAATTAAAATTTGCGACAGTTGAAAATTATTTTTTGAGTAATTTACTATAGAAAAGGCAATCCCTGGCGGATTTGAAATTTGCGACAGTTGAAAATTATTTTTTAATAATTTACTATAGAAAAGGCAATCCCTGGCGGATTTGAAATTTGCGACAGTTGAAAATTATTTTTTGAAAAGTTTACTATAGAAAAGGCAATCCCTGGCGTAATTAAAATTTGCGACAGTAGAAAATTATTTTTTGAAAAGTTTACTATAGAAAAGGCAATCCCTGGCGTAATTAAAATTTGCGACAGTAGAAAATTATTTTTTGAATAATTTACTATAGAAAAGGCAATCCCTGGCGTAATTAAAATTTGCGACAGTAAAAAATTATTTTTTGAATAATTTACTATAGAAAAGGCAATCCCTGGCGCAATTAAAACTTGCGATAGTAAAAAATTATTTTTTGAATAATTTACTATAGAAAAGGCAATCCCTGGCGGATTTGAAATTTGCGACAGTTGAAAATTATTTTTTGAATAATTTACTATAGAAAAGGCAATCCCTGGCGTAATTAAAATTTGCGACAGTTGAAAATTATTTTTTGAATAATTTACTATAGAAAAGGCAATCCCTGGCGTAATTAAAATTTGCGACAGTAGAAAATTATTTTTTGAATAATTTACTATAGAAAAGGCAATCCCTGGCGTAATTAAAATTTGCGACAGTAGAAAATTATTTTTTGAATAATTTACTATAGAAAAGGCAATCCCTGGCGTAATTAAAATTTGCGACAGTAGAAAATTATTTTTTGAATAATTTACTATAGAAAAGGCAATCCCTGGCGTAATTAAAATTTGCGACAGTAGAAAATTATTTTTTGAATAATTTACTATAGAAAAGGCAATCCCTGGCGTAATTAAAATTTGCGATAGTAGAAAATTATTTTTTGAAAAGTTTACTATAGAAAAGGCAATCCCTGGCGTAATTAAAATTTGCGACAGTATAAAATTATTTTTTGAATAATTTACTATAGAAAAGGCAATCCCTGGCGTAATTAAAATTTGCGACAGTAAAAAATTATTTTTTGAATAATTTACTATAGAAAAGGCAATCCCTGGCGTAATTAAAATTTGCGACAGTTGAAAATTATTTTTTGAATAATTTACTATAGAAAAGGCAATCCCTGGCGTAATTAAAATTTGCGACAGTAGAAAATTATTTTTTGAATAATTTACTATAGAAAAGGCAATCCCTGGCGTAATTAAAATTTGCGACAGTAAAAAATTATTTTTTGAATAATTTACTATAGAAAAGGCAATCCCTGGCGCAATTAAAACTTGCGATAGTAAAAAATTATTTTTTGAATAATTTACTATAGAAAAGGCAATCCCTGGCGGATTTGAAATTTGCGACAGTTGAAAATTATTTTTTGAATAATTTACTATAGAAAAGGCAATCCCTTGCGTAATTAAAATTTGCGACGGTTGAAAATTATTTTTTGAATAATTTACTATAGAAAAGGCAATCCCTGGCGTAATTAAAATTTGCGACAGTAGAAAATTATTTTTTGAATAATTTACTATAGAAAAGGCAATCCCTGGCGTAATTAAAATTTGCGACAGTAGAAAATTATTTTTTGAATAATTTACTATAGAAAGGACAATCCCTGGCGTAATTAAAATTTGCGACAGTAGAAAATTATTTTTTGAATAATTTACTATAGAAAAGGCAATCCCTGGCGTAATTAAAATTTGCGACAGTAGAAAATTATTTTTTGAATAATTTACTATAGAAAAGGCAATCCCTGGCGTAATTAAAATTTGCGACAGTAGAAAATTATTTTTTTAAAAGTTTACTATAGAAAAGGCAATCCCTGGCGTAATTAAAATTTGCGACAGTATAAAATTATTTTTTGAATAATTTACTATAGAAAAGGCAATCCCTGGCGTAATTAAAATTTGTGACAGTAAAAAATTATTTTTTGAATAATTTACTATAGAAAAGGCAATCCCTGGCGTAATTAAAATTTGCGACAGTTGAAAATTATTTTTTGAATAATTTACTATAGAAAAGGCAATCCCTGGCGGATTTGAAATTTGCGACAGTAGAAAATTATTTTTTGAATAATTTACTATAGAAAAGGCAATCCCTGGCGTATTTAAAATTTGCGACAGTAGAAAATTATTTTTTGAATAATTTACTATAGAAAAGGCAATCCCTGGCGTAATTAAAATTTGCGACAGTAGAAAATTATTTTTTGAATAATTTACTATAGAAAAGGCAATCCCTGGCGTAATTAAAATTTGCGACAGTAAAAAATTATTTTTTGAATAATTTACTATAGAAAAGGCAATCCCTGGCGCAATTAAAACTTGCGATAGTAAAAAATTATTTTTTGAATAATTTACTATAGAAAAGGCAATCCCTGGCGGATTTGAAATTTGCGACAGTTGAAAATTATTTTTTGAATAATTTACTATAGAAAAGGCAATCCCTTGCGTAATTAAAATTTGCGACGGTTGAAAATTATTTTTTGAATAATTTACTATAGAAAAGGCAATCCCTGGCGTAATTAAAATTTGCGACAGTAGAAAATTATTTTTTGAATAATTTACTATAGAAAAGGCAATCCCTGGCGTAATTAAAATTTGCGACAGTAGAAAATTATTTTTTGAATAATTTACTATAGAAAGGACAATCCCTGGCGTAATTAAAATTTGCGACAGTAGAAAATTATTTTTTGAATAATTTACTATAGAAAAGGCAATCCCTGGCGTAATTAAAATTTGCGACAGTAGAAAATTATTTTTTGAATAATTTACTATAGAAAAGGCAATCCCTGGCGTAATTAAAATTTGCGACAGTAGAAAATTATTTTTTTAAAAGTTTACTATAGAAAAGGCAATCCCTGGCGTAATTAAAATTTGCGACAGTATAAAATTATTTTTTGAATAATTTACTATAGAAAAGGCAATCCCTTGCGTAATTAAAATTTGCGACGGTTGAAAATTATTTTTTGAATAATTTACTATAGAAAAGGCAATCCCTGGCGTAATTAAAATTTGCGACAGTAGAAAATTATTTTTTGAATAATTTACTATAGAAAAGGCAATCCCTGGCGTAATTAAAATTTGCGACAGTAGAAAATTATTTTTTGAATAATTTTCTATAGAAAAGGCAATCCCTGGCGCACTTAAAATTTGCGACAGTAAAAAATTATTTTTTGAATAATTTACTATAGAAAAGGCAATCCCTGGCGTAATTAAAATTTGCGACAGTTGAAAATTATTTTTTGAATAATTTACTATAGAAAAGGCAATCCCTGGCGCAATTAAAATTTGCGACAGTTGAAAATTATTTTTTGAATAATTTACTATAGAAAAGGCAATCCCTGGCGTAATTAAAATTTGCGACAGTAGAAAATTATTTTTTGAAAAGTTTACTATAGAAAAGGCAATCTCTGGCGCAATTAAAATTTGCGACAGTTGAAAATTATTTTTTGAGTAATTTAATATAGAAAAGGCAATCCCTGGCGGATTTGAAATTTGCGACAGTTGAAAATTATTTTTTAATAATTTACTATAGAAAAGGCAATCCCTGGCGGATTTGAAATTTGCGACAGTTGAAAATTATTTTTTGAAAAGTTTACTATAGAAAAGGCAATCCCTGGCGTAATTAAAATTTGCGACAGTAGAAAATTATTTTTTGAAAAGTTTACTATAGAAAAGGCAATCCCTGGCGTAATTAAAATTTGCGACAGTAGAAAATTATTTTTTGAATAATTTACTATAGAAAAGGCAATCCCTGGCGTAATTAAAATTTGCGACAGTAGAAAATTATTTTTTGAATAATTTACTATAGAAAAGGCAATCCCTGGCGGATTTGAAATTTGCGACAGTTGAAAATTATTTTTTGAATAATTTACTATAGAAAAGGCAATCCCTGGCGTAATTAAAATTTGCGACAGTTGAAAATTATTTTTTGAATAATTTACTATAGAAAAGGCAATCCCTGGCGTAATTAAAATTTGCGACAGTAGAAAATTATTTTTTGAATAATTTACTATAGAAAAGGCAATCCCTGGCGTAATTAAAATTTGCGACAGTAAAAAATTATTTTTTGAATAATTTACTATAGAAAAGGCAATCCCTGCGCAATTAAAACTTGCGATAGTAAAAAATTATTTTTTGAATAATTTACTATAGAAAAGGCAATCCCTGGCGGATTTGAAATTTGCGACAGTTGAAAATTATTTTTTGAATAATTTACTATAGAAAAGGCAATCCCTGGCGTAATTAAAATTTGCGACAGTTGAAAATTATTTTTTGAATAATTTACTATAGAAAAGGCAATCCCTGGCGTAATTAAAATTTGCGACAGTAGAAAATTATTTTTTGAATAATTTACTATAGAAAAGGCAATCCCTGGCGTAATTAAAATTTGCGACAGTAGAAAATTATTTTTTGAATAATTTACTATAGAAAAGGCAATCCCTGGCGTAATTAAAATTTGCGACAGTAGAAAATTATTTTTTGAATAATTTACTATAGAAAAGGCAATCCCTGGCGTAATTAAAATTTGCGACAGTAGAAAATTATTTTTTGAATAATTTACTATAGAAAAGGCAATCCCTGGCGTAATTAAAATTTGCGATAGTAGAAATTATTTTTTGAAAAGTTTACTATAGAAAAGGCAATCCCTGGCGTAATTAAAATTTGCGACAGTATAAAATTATTTTTTGAATAATTTTACTATAGAAAAGGCAATCCCTGGCGTAATTAAAATTTGCGACAGTAAAAAATTATTTTTTGAATAATTTACTATAGAAAAGGCAATCCCTGGCGTAATTAAAATTTGCGACAGTTGAAAATTATTTTTTGAATAATTTACTATAGAAAAGGCAATCCCTGGCGTAATTAAAATTTGCGACAGTAGAAAATTATTTTTGAATAATTTACTATAGAAAAGGCAATCCCTGGCGTAATTAAAATTTGCGACAGTAAAAAATTATTTTTTGAATAATTTACTATAGAAAAGGCAATCCCTGGCGCAATTAAAACTTGCGATAGTAAAAAATTATTTTTTGAATAATTTACTATAGAAAAGGCAATCCCTGGCGGATTTGAAATTTGCGACAGTTGAAAATTATTTTTTGAATAATTTACTATAGAAAAGGGCAATCCCTTGCGTAATTAAAATTTGCGACGGTTGAAAATTATTTTTTGAATAATTTACTATAGAAAAGGCAATCCCTGGCGTAATTAAAATTTGCGACAGTAGAAAATTATTTTTTGAATAATTTACTATAGAAAAGGCAATCCCTGGCGTAATTAAAATTTGCGACAGTAGAAAATTATTTTTTGAATAATTTACTATAGAAAGGACAATCCCTGGCGTAATTAAAATTTGCGACAGTAGAAAATTATTTTTTGAATAATTTACTATAGAAAAGGCAATCCCTGGCGTAATTAAAATTTGCGACAGTAGAAAATTATTTTTTGAATAATTTACTATAGAAAAGGCAATCCCTGGCGTAATTAAAATTTGCGACAGTAGAAAATTATTTTTTTAAAAGTTTACTATAGAAAAGTGCAATCCCTGGCGTAATTAAAATTTGCGACAGTATAAAATTATTTTTTGAATAATTTACTATAGAAAAGGCAATCCCTGGCGTAATTAAAATTTGTGACAGTAAAAAATTATTTTTGAATAATTTACTATAGAAAAGGCAATCCCTGGCGTAATTAAAATTTGCGACAGTTGAAAATTATTTTTTGAATAATTTACTATAGAAAAGGCAATCCCTGGCGGATTTGAAATTTGCGACAGTAGAAAATTATTTTTTGAATAATTTACTATAGAAAAGGCAATCCCTGGCGTATTTAAAATTTGCGACAGTAGAAAATTATTTTTGAATAATTTACTATAGAAAAGGCAATCCCTGGCGTATTTAAAATTTGCGACAGTAAAAAATTATTTTTTGAAAAGTTTACTATAGAAAAGGCAATCCCTGGCGTAATTAAAATTTGCGACAGTAGAAAATTATTTTTTGAAAAGTTTACTATAGAAAAGGCAATCCCTGGCGTAATTAAAATTTGCGACAGTTGAAAATTATTTTTTGCAAAATTTACTATAGAAAAGGCAATCCCTGGCGCACTTAAAATTTGCGACAGTAAAAAATTATTTTTTGAATAATTTACTATAGATAAGGCAATAACTGGCGCAATTAAAATTTGCGACAGTTGAAAATTATTTTTTGAATAATTTACTATAAAAAAGGCAATCCCTGGCGTAATTAAAATTTGCGACAGTAGAAAATTATTTTTTGAAAAGTTTACTATAGAAAAGGCAATCCCTGGCGCAATTAAAATTTGCGACAGTTGAAAAATTATTTTTTGAATAATTTACTATAGAAAAGGCAATCCCTGGCGCAATTAAAATTTGCGACAGTAGAAAATTATTTTTTGAATAATTTACTATAGAAAAGGCAATCCCTGGCGGATTTGAAATTTGCGGACAGTTGAAAATTATTTTTTGAATAATTTACTATAGAAAAGGCAATCCCCTGGCGGATTTGAAATTTGCGACAGTTGAAAATTATTTTTTGAAAAGTTTACTATAGAAAAGGCAATCCCTGGCGTAATTAAAATTTGCGACAATTGAAAATTATTTTTTTGCAAAATTTACTATAGAAAAGGCAATCCCTGGCGCACTTAAAATTTGCGACAGTAAAAAATTATTTTTTGAATAATTTACTATAGAAAAGGCAATCCCTGGCGCAATTAAAATTTGCGACAGTTGAAAATTATTTTTTGAATAATTTACTATAGAAAAGGCAATCCCTGGCGTAATTAAAATTTGCGACATTAGAAAATTATTTTTTGAATAATTTACTATAGAAAAGGCAATCCCTGGCGCAATTAAAATTTGTGACAGTAAAAAATTATTTTTTTGAAAAATTTACTATAGAAAAGGCAATCCCTGGCGGATTTAAAATTTGCGACAGTAAAAAATTATTTTTTGAATAATTTACTATAAAAAAGCAATCCCTGGCGCAATTAAAATTTGCGAAAGTATAAAATTATTTTTTGAATAATTTACTATAGAAAATGCAATCCCTGGCGCACTTAAAATTTGCGACAGTAAAAAATTATTTTTTGAATAATTTACTATAGAAAGGCAATCCCTGGTGCAATTAAAATTTGCGACAGTAAAAATTATTTTTTGAATAATTTACTATAGAAAAGGCAATCCCTGGCGCAATTAAAATTTGCGACAGTTGAAAATTATTTTTTGAATAATTTACTATAGAAAAGGCAATCCCTGGCGCAATTAAAATTTGCGACAGTTGAAAATTATTTATTGAATAATTTACTATAGAAAAGGCAATCCCTGGCGTAATTAAAATTTGCGACAGTAGAAAATTATTTTTTGCAAAATTTACTATAGAAAAGGCAATCCCTGGCGCACTTAAAATTTGCGACAGTAAAAAATTATTTTTTGAATAATTTTTCAATAGAAGAGGCAATCCCTGGCGCACTTAAAATTTGCGACAGTAGAAAATTATTTTTGAATAATTTACTATAGAAAAGGCAATCCCTGGCGTATTTAAAATTTGCGACAGTAGAAAATTATTTTTTGAATAATTTACTATAGAAAAGGCAATCCCTGGCGCACTTAAAATTTGCGACAGTAAAAAAATTATTTTTTGAATAATTTACTATAGAAAAGGCAATCCGTGGCGTAATTAAAATTTGCGACAGTTGAAAATTATTTTTTGAAAAATTTACTGTAGAAAAGGCAATCCGTGGCGTAATTAAAATTTGCGACAGTTGAAAATTATTTTTTGAAAAATTTACTATAGAAGAGGCAATCCCTGGCGTAATTAAAATTTGCGACAGTAGAAAGATATTTTTTTAATAATTTACTATAGAAAAGGCAATCCTGGCGCAATTAAAATTTGCGACAGTATAAAATTATTTTTTTAATAATTTACTATAGAAGAGGCAATCCCTGGCGTAATTAAAACTTGCGATAGTAAAAAATTATTTTTTGAATAATTTACTATAGAAAAGGCAATCCTTGGCGTAATTAAAATTTGCGACAGTAAAAAATTATTTTTTGAATAATTTACTAGATTAAAAGTGCTATCCCTGGCGTAATTAAAATTTGCGACAGTTGAAAATTATTTTTGAATAATTTACTATAGAAAAGGCAATTCCTGGCGGATTTGAAATTTGCGACAGTAGAAAATTATTTTTTGAATAATTTACTATAGAAAAGGCAATCCCTGGCGTAATTAAAATTTGCGACAGTAAAAAATTATTTTTGAATAATTTACTATAGAAAAGGCAATCCTGGCGCAATTAAAATTTGCGACAGTAGAAAATTATTTTTTGAATAATTTACTATAGAAAAGGCAATCCCTGGCGTAATTAAAATTTGCGACAGTAGAAAATTATTTTTTGAATAATTTACTATAGAAAAGGCAATCCCTGGCGCAATTAAAATTTGCGACAGTAAAAAATTATTTTTTTGCAAAATTTACTATAGAAAAGGCCAATCCCTGGCGGATTTGAAATTTGCGACAGTAGAAAATTATTTTTTGAATAATTTACTATAGAAAAGGCAATCCCTGGCGCAATTAAAATTTGCGACAGTATAAAATTATTTTTTGAATAATTTGCTATATAAAAGGCAATCCCTGTGGCGCACTTAAAATTTGCGACAGTAAAAAATTATTTTTTGAATAATTTACTATAGAAAAGGCAATCCCTGGCGTAATTAAAATTTGCGACAATAGGAAATTATTTTTTGAATAATTTACTATATAAAAGGCAATCCCTGGCGTACTTAAAATTTGCGACAGTAGAAAATTATTTTTTGAATAATTTACTATAGAAAAGGCAATCCCTGCGCATTTAAAATTTGCGACAGTAAAAAATTATTTTTTGAATAATTTACTATAGAAAAGGCAATCCCTGGCGTAATTAAAATTTGCGACAGTTGAATATTATTTTTTGAATAATTTACTATAGAAAAGGCAATCCCTGGCGCAATTAAAATTTGCGACAGTAAAAAATTATTTTTTGAATAATTTACTATATAAAAGGCAATCCCTGGCGCAATTAAAATTTGCGACATTTGAAAATTATTTTTTGAATAATTTACTATAGAAAAGGCAATCCCTAGCGTAATTAAAATTTGCGAGAGTAGAAAATTATTTTTTGAAAAGTTTACTATAGAAAAGGCAATCCCTGGCGTAATTAAAATTTGCGACAGTTGAAAATTATTTTTTGCAAAATTTACTATAGAAAAGGCAATCCCTGGCGCACTTAAAATTTGCGACGGTAAAAAATTATTTTTTGAATAATTTACTATAGATAAGGCAATACCTGGCGCAATTAAAATTTGCGACAGTTGAAAATTATTTTTTGAATAATTTACTATAGAAAAGGCAATCCCTGGCGTAATTAAAATTTGCGACAGTAGAAAATTATTTTTTGAAAAGTTTACTATAGAAAAGGCAATCCCTGGCGTAATTAAAATTTGCGACAGTTGAAAAATATTTTTTGCAAAATTTACTATAGAAAAGGCAATCCCTGGCGTAATTAAAATTTGCGACAGTAGAAAATTATTTTTTGAAAAGTTTACTATAGAAAAGGCAATCCCTGGCGCACTTAAAATTTGCGACAGTAAAAAATTATTTTTTGAAAAGTTTACTATAGAAAAGGCAATCCCTGGCGCAATTAAAATTTGCGACAGTTGAAAATTATTTTTTGAATAATTTACTATAGAAAAGGCAATCCCTGGCGTAATTAAAATTTGCGACATTAGAAAAGTATTTTTTGAATAATTTACTATAGAAAAGGCAATCCCTGGCGCAATTAAAATTTGTGACAGTAAAAAATTATTTTTTTGCAAATTTACTATAGAAAAGGCAATCCCTGGCGGATTTAAAATTTTCGACAGTAAAAAATTATTTTGTGAATAATTTACTATAAAAAAGGCAATCCCTGGCGCAATTAAAATTTGCGAAAGTATAAAATTATTTTTTGAATAATTTACTATAGAAAAGGCAATCCCTGGCGCACTTAAAATTTGCGACAGTTGAAAATTATTTTTTGAATAATTTACTATAGAAAAGGCAATTCCTGGCGTAATTAAAATTTGCGACAGTAGAAAATTATTTTTTGAATAATTTACTATAGAAAAGGCAATCCCTGGCGCACTTAAAATTTGCGACAGTAAAAAATTATTTTTTGTATAATTTACTATAGAAAGGCAATCCTTGGCGCAATTAAAATTTGCGACAGTAAAAAATTATTTTTTGAATAATTTACTATAGAAAAGGCAATCCCTGGCGCAATTAAAATTTGCGACAGTTGAAAATTATTTTTTGAATAATTTACTATAGAAAAGGCAATCCCTGGCGCAATTAAAATTTGCGACAGTTGAAAATTATTTTTTGAATAATTTACTATAGAAAAGGCAATCCCTGGCGTAATTAAAATTTGCGACAGTAGAAAATTATTTTTTGCAAAATTTACTATAGAAAAGGCAATCCCTGGCGCACTTAAAATTTGCGACAGTAAAAAATTATTTTTTGAATAATTTACAATAGAAGAGGCAATCCCTGGCGCACTTAAAATTTGCGACAGTAGAAAATTATTTTTTGAATAATTTACTATAGAAAAGGCAATCCCTGGCGTATTTAAAATTTGCGACAGTAGAAAATTATTTTTTGAATAATTTACTATAGAAAAGGCAATCCCTGGCGCACTTAAAATTTGCGACAGTAAAAAATTATTTTTTGAATAATTTACTATAGAAAAGGCAATCCGTGGCGTAATTAAAATTTGCGACAGTTGAAAATTATTTTTTGAAAAATTTACTGTAGAAAAGGCAATCCGTGGCGTAATTAAAATTTGCGACAGTTGAAAATTATTTTTTGAAAAATTTACTGTAGAAAAGGCAATCCCTGGCGTAATTAAAATTTGCGACAGTTGAAAATTATTTTTTGAATAATTTACTATAGAAAAGGCAATCCCTGGCGTAATTAAAATTTGCGACATTAGAAAATTATTTTTTGAATAATTTACTATAGAAAAGGCAATCCCTGGCGCAATTAAAATTTGTGACAGTAAAAAATTATTTTTTTGCAAAATTTACTATAGAAAAGGCAATCCCTGGCGGATTTAAAATTTTCGACAGTAAAAAATTATTTTGTGAATAATTTACTATAAAAAAGGCAATCCCTGGCGCAATTAAAATTTGCGAAAGTATAAAATTATTTTTTGAATAATTTACTATAGAAAAGGCAATCCCTGGCGCACTTAAAATTTGCGACAGTTGAAAATTATTTTTTGAATAATTTACTATAGAAAAGGCAATCCCTGGCGCACTTAAAATTTGCGACAGTAAAAAATTATTTTTTGAATAATTTACAATAGAAGAGGCAATCCCTGGCGCACTTAAAATTTGCGACAGTAGAAAATTATTTTTTGAATAATTTACTATAGAAAAGGCAATCCCTGGCGTATTTAAAATTTGCGACAGTAGAAAATTATTTTTTGAATAATTTACTATAGAAAAGGCAATCCCTGGCGTACTTAAAATTTGCGACAGTAAAAAATTCTTTTTTTGAATAATTTACTATAGAAAAGGCAATCCGTGGCGTAATTAAAACTTGCGATAGTAAAAAATTATTTTTTGAATAATTTACTATAGAAAAGGCAATCCTTGGCGTAATTAAAATTTGCGACAGTAAAAAATTATTTTTTGAATAATTTACAATAGAAGAGGCAATCCCTGGCGCACTTAAAATTTGCGACAGTAGAAAATTATTTTTTGAATAATTTACTATAGAAAAGGCAATCCCTGGCGTATTTAAAATTTGCGACAGTAGAAAATTATTTTTTGAATAATTTACTATAGAAAAGGCAATCCCTGGCGTACTTAAAATTTGCGACAGTAAAAAATTATTTTTTGAATAATTTACTATAGAAAAGGCAATCCCTGGCGCACTTAAAATTTGCGACAGTAAAAAATTATTTTTTGAATAATTTACTATAGAAAGGCAATCCTTGGCGCAATTAAAATTTGCGACAGTAAAAAATTATTTTTTGAATAATTTACTATAGAAAAGGCAATCCCTGGCGCAATTAAAATTTGCGACAGTTGAAAATTATTTTTTGAATAATTTACTATAGAAAAGGCAATCCCTGGCGCAATTAAAATTTGCGACAGTTGAAAATTATTTTTTGAATAATTTACTATAGAAAAGGCAATCCCTGGCGTAATTAAAATTTGCGACAGTAGAAAATTATTTTTTGCAAAATTTACTATAGAAAAGGCAATCCCTGGCGCACTTAAAATTTGCGACAGTAAAAAATTATTTTTTGAATAATTTACAATAGAAGAGGCAATCCCTGGCGCACTTAAAATTTGCGACAGTAGAAAATTATTTTTTGAATAATTTACTATAGAAAAGGCAATGCCTGGCGTATTAAAATTTGCGACAGTAGAAAATTATTTTTTGAATAATTTACTATAGAAAAGGCAATCCCTGGCGCACTTAAAATTTGCGACAGTAAAAAATTATTTTTTGAATAATTTACTATAGAAAAGGCAATCCGTGGCGTAATTAAAATTTGCGACAGTTGAAAATTATTTTTTGAAAAATTTACTGTAGAAAAGGCAATCCGTGGCGTAATTAAAATTTGAGACAGTTGAAAATTATTTTTTGAAAAATTTACTGTAGAAAAGGCAATCCCTGGCGTAATTAAAATTTGCGACAGTTGAAAATTATTTTTTGAATAATTTACTATAGAAAAGGCAATCCCTGGCGTAATTAAAATTTGCGACATTAGAAAATTATTTTTTGAATAATTTACTATAGAAAAGGCAATCCCTGGCGCAATTAAAATTTGTGACAGTAAAAAATTATTTTTTTGCAAAATTTACTATAGAAAAGGCAATCCCTGGCGGATTTAAAATTTTCGACAGTAAAAAATTATTTTGTGAATAATTTACTATAAAAAAGGCAATCCCTGGCGCAATTAAAATTTGCGAAAGTATAAAATTATTTTTTGAATAATTTACTATAGAAAAGGCAATCCCTGGCGCACTTAAAATTTGCGACAGTTGAAAATTATTTTTTGAATAATTTACTATAGAAAAGGCAATCCCTGGCGCACTTAAAATTTGCGACAGTAAAAAATTATTTTTTGAATAATTTACAATAGAAGAGGCAATCCCTGGCGCACTTAAAATTTGCGACAGTAGAAAATTATTTTTTGAATAATTTACTATAGAAAAGGCAATCCCTGGCGTATTTAAAATTTGCGACAGTAGAAAATTATTTTTTGAATAATTTACTATAGAAAAGGCAATCCCTGGCGCACTTAAAATTTGCGAGAGTAAAAAATTATTTTTTGAATAATTTACTATAGAAAAGGCAATCCGTGGCGGCGTAATTAAAACTTGCGATAGTAAAAAATTATTTTTTGAATAATTTACTATAGAAAAGGCAATCCTTGGCGTAATTAAAATTTGCGACAGTAAAAAATTATTTTTTGAATAATTTACTATAGAAAAGGCTATCCCTGGCGTAATTAAAATTTGCGACAGTTGAAAATTATTTTTTGAATAATTTACTATAGAAAAGGCAATTCCTGGCGGATTTGAAATTTGCGACAGTAGAAAATTATTTTTTGAATAATTTACTATAGAAAAGGCAATCCCTGGCGTAATTAAAATTTGCGACAGTAAAAAATTATTTTTTGAATAATTTACTATAGAAAAGGCAATCCCTGGCGCAATTAAAATTTGCGACAGTAGAAAATTATTTTTTGAATAATTTACTATAGAAAAGGCAATCCCTGGCGTAATTAAAATTTGCGACAGTAGAAAATTATTTTTTGAATAATTTACTATAGAAAAGGCAATCCCTGGCGCAATTAAAATTTGCGACAGTAAAAAATTATTTTTTTGCAAAATTTACTATAGAAAAGGCAATCCCTGGCGGATTTGAAATTTGCGACAGTAGAAAATTATTTTTTGAATAATTTACTATAGAAAAGGCAATCCCTGGCGCAATTAAAATTTGCGACAGTATAAAATTATTTTTTGAATAATTTACTATAGAAAAGGCAATCCCTGGCGCACTTAAAATTTGCGACAGTAAAAAATTATTTTTTGAATAATTTACTATAGAAAAGGCAATCCCTGGCGTAATTAAAATTTGCGACAATAGGAAATTATTTTTTGAATAATTTACTATATAAAAGGCAATCCCTGGCGTACTTAAAATTTGCGACAGTAGAAAATTATTTTTTGAATAATTTACTATAGAAAAGGCAATCCCTGGCTCATTTAAAATTTGCGACAGTAAAAAATTATTTTTTGAATAATTTACTATAGAAAAGGCAATCCCTGGCGTAATTAAAATTTGCGACAGTTGAATATTATTTTTTGAATAATTTACTATAGAAAAGGCAATCCCTGGAGCAATTAAAATTTGCGACAGTAAAAAATTATTTTTTGAATAATTTACTATATAAAAGGCAATCCCTGGCGCAATTAAAATTTGCGACAGTTGAAAATTATTTTTTGAATAATTTACTATAGAAAAGGCAATCCCTAGCGTAATTAAAATTTGCGAGAGTAGAAAATTATTTTTGAAAAGTTTACTATAGAAAAGGCAATCCCTGGCGTAATTAAAATTTGCGACAGTTGAAAATTATTTTTTGCAAAATTTACTATAGAAAAGGCAATCCCTGGCGCACTTAAAATTTGCGACAGTAAAAAATTATTTTTTGAATAATTTACTATAGATAAGGCAATACCTGGCGCAATTAAAATTTGCGACAGTTGAAAATTATTTTTTGAATAATTTACTATAGAAAAGGCAATCCCTGGCGTAATTAAAATTTGCGACAGTAGAAAATTATTTTTTGAAAAGTTTACTATAGAAAAGGCAATCCCTGGCGTAATTAAAATTTGCGACAGTTGAAAATTATTTTTTGCAAAATTTACTATAGAAAAGGCAATCCCTGGCGTAATTAAAATTGCGACAGTAGAAAATTATTTTTGAAAAGTTTACTATAGAAAAGGCAATCCCTGGCGCAATTAAAATTTGCGACAGTTGAAAATTATTTTTTGAATAATTTACTATAGAAAAGGCAATCCCTGGCGCAATTAAAATTTGCGACAGTAGAAAATTATTTTTTGAATAATTTACTATAGAAAAGGCAATCCCTGGCGGATTTGAAATTTGCGACAGTTGAAAATTATTTTTTGAATAATTTACTATAGAAAAGGCAATCCCTGGCGGATTTGAAATTTGCGACAGATGAAAATTATTTTTTGAAAAGTTTACTATAGAAAAGGCAATCCCTGGCGTAATTAAAATTTGCGACAGTTGAAAATTATTTTTTGCAAAATTTACTATAGAAAAGGCAATCCCTGGCGTAATTAAAATTTGCGACAGTAGAAAATTATTTTTTGAATAATTTACTATAGAAAAGGCAATCCCTGGCGCAATTAAAATTTGCGACAGTAAAAAATTATTTTTTTGCAAAATTTACTATAGAAAAGGCAATCCCTGGCGGATTTAAAATTTGCGACAGTAAAAAATTATTTTTTGAATAATTTACTATAGAAAAGGCAATCCCTGGCGTAATTAAAATTTGCGACAGTTGAATATTATTTTTTGAATAATTTACTATAGAAAAGGCAATCCCTGGCGCAATTAAAATTTGCGACAGTAAAAAATTATTTTTTGAATAATTTACTATATAAAAGGCAATCCCTGGCGCAATTAAAATTTGCGACAGTTGAAAATTATTTTTTGAATAATTTACTATAGAAAAGGCAATCCCTAGCGTAATTAAAATTTGCGAGAGTAGAAAATTATTTTTTGAAAAGTTTACTATAGAAAAGGCAATCCCTGGCGTAATTAAAATTTGCGACAGTTGAAAATTATTTTTTGCAAAATTTACTATAGAAAAGGCAATCCCTGGCGTACTTAAAATTTGCGACAGTAAAAAATTATTTTTTGAATAATTTACTATAGATAAGGCAATACCTGGCGCAATTAAAATTTGCGACAGTTGAAAATTATTTTTTGAATAATTTACTATAGAAAAGGCAATCCCTGGCGTAATTAAAATTTGCGACAGTAGAAAATTATTTTTTGAAAAGTTTACTATAGAAAATGCAATCCCTGGCGTAATTAAAATTTGCGACAGTTGAAAATTATTTTTTGCAAAACTTACTATAGAAAAGGCAATCCCTGGCGTAATTAAAATTTGCGACAGTAGAAAATTATTTTTTGAAAAGTTTACTATAGAAAAGGCAATCCCTGGCGCACTTAAAATTTGCGACAGTAAAAAATTATTTTTTGAAAAGTTTACTATAGAAAAGGCAATCCCTGGCGCAATTAAAATTTGCGACAGTTGAAAATTATTTTTTGAATAATTTACTATAGAAAAGGCAATCCCTGGCGTAATTAAAATTTGCGACATTAGAAAATTATTTTTTGAATAATTTACTATAGAAAAGGCAATCCCTGGCGCAATTAAAATTTGTGACAGTAAAAAATTATTTTTTTGCAAAATTTACTATAGAAAAGGCAATCCCTGGCGGATTTAAAATTTGCGACAGTAAAAAATTATTTTTTGAATAATTTACTATAAAAAAGGCAATCCCTGGCGCAATTAAAATTTGCGAAAGTATAAAATTATTTTTTGAATTTTTTACTATAGAAAAGGCAATCCCTGGCGCACTTAAAATTTGCGACAGTTGAAAATTATTTTTTGAATAATTTACTATAGAAAAGGCAATTCCTGGCGTAATTAAAATTTGCGACAGTAGAAAATTATTTTTTGAATAATTTACTATAGAAAAGGCAATCCCTGGCGCACTTAAAATTTGCGACAGTAAAAAATTATTTTTTGAATAATTTACTATAGAAAGGCAATCCCTGGCGCAATTAAAATTTGCGACAGTAAAAAATTATTTTTTGAATAATTTACTATAGAAAAGGCAATCCCTGGCGCAATTAAAATTTGCGACAGTTGAAAATTATTTTTTGAATAATTTACTATAGAAAAGGCAATCCCTGGCGCAATTAAAATTTGCGACAGTTGAAAATTATTTTGTGAATAATTTACTATAAAAAAGGCAATCCCTGGCGCAATTAAAATTTGCGAAAGTATAAAATTATTTTTTGAATAATTTACTATAGAAAAGGCAATCCCTGGCGCACTTAAAATTTGCGACAGTTGAAAATTATTTTTTGAATAATTTACTATAGAAAAGGCAATCCCTGGCGCACTTAAAATTTGCGACAGTAAAAAATTATTTTTTGAATAATTTACAATAGAAGAGGCAATCCCTGGCGCACTTAAAATTTGCGACAGTAGAAAATTATTTTTTGAATAATTTACTATAGAAAAGGCAATCCCTGGCGTATTTAAAATTTGCGACAGTAGAAAATTATTTTTTGAATAATTTACTATAGAAAAGGCAATCCCTGGCGCACTTAAAATTTGCGAGAGTAAAAAATTATTTTTTGAATAATTTACTATAGAAAAGGCAATCCGTGGCGTAATTAAAACTTGCGATAGTAAAAAATTATTTTTTGAATAATTTACTATAGAAAAGGCAATCCTTGGCGTAATTAAAATTTGCGACAGTAAAAAATTATTTTTTGAATAATTTACTATAGAAAAGGCTATCCCTGGCGTAATTAAAATTTGCGACAGTTGAAAATTATTTTTTGAATAATTTACTATAGAAAAGGCAATTCCTGGCGGATTTGAAATTTGCGACAGTAGAAAATTATTTTTTGAATAATTTACTATAGAAAAGGCAATCCCTGGCGTAATTAAAATTTGCGACAGTAAAAAATTATTTTTTGAATAATTTACTATAGAAAAGGCAATCCCTGGCGCAATTAAAATTTGCGACAGTAGAAAATTATTTTTTGAATAATTTACTATAGAAAAGGCAATCCCTGGCGTAATTAAAATTTGCGACAGTAGAAAATTATTTTTTGAATAATTTACTATAGAAAAGGCAATCCCTGGCGCAATTAAAATTTGCGACAGTAAAAAATTATTTTTTTGCAAAATTTACTATAGAAAAGGCAATCCCTGGCGGATTTGAAATTTGCGACAGTAGAAAATTATTTTTTGAATAATTTACTATAGAAAAGGCAATCCCTGGCGCAATTAAAATTTGCGACAGTATAAAATTATTTTTTGAATAATTTACTATAGAAAAGGCAATCCCTGGCGCACTTAAAATTTGCGACAGTAAAAAATTATTTTTTGAATAATTTACTATAGAAAAGGCAATCCCTGGCGTAATTAAAATTTGCGACAATAGGAAATTATTTTTTGAATAATTTACTATATAAAAGGCAATCCCTGGCGTACTTAAAATTTGCGACAGTAGAAAATTATTTTTTGAATAATTTACTATAGAAAAGGCAATCCCTGGCTCATTTAAAATTTGCGACAGTAAAAAATTATTTTTTGAATAATTTACTATAGAAAAGGCAATCCCTGGCGTAATTAAAATTTGCGACAGTTGAATATTATTTTTTGAATAATTTACTATAGAAAAGGCAATCCCTGGAGCAATTAAAATTTGCGACAGTAAAAAATTATTTTTTGAATAATTTACTATATAAAAGGCAATCCCTGGCGCAATTAAAATTTGCGACAGTTGAAAATTATTTTTTGAATAATTTACTATAGAAAAGGCAATCCCTAGCGTAATTAAAATTTGCGAGAGTAGAAAATTATTTTTTGAAAAGTTTACTATAGAAAAGGCAATCCCTGGCGTAATTAAAATTTGCGACAGTTGAAAATTATTTTTTGCAAAATTTACTATAGAAAAGGCAATCCCTGGCGCACTTAAAATTTGCGACAGTAAAAAATTATTTTTTGAATAATTTACTATAGATAAGGCAATACCTGGCGCAATTAAAATTTGCGACAGTTGAAAATTATTTTTTGAATAATTTACTATAGAAAAGGCAATCCCTGGCGTAATTAAAATTTGCGACAGTAGAAAATTATTTTTTGAAAAGTTTACTATAGAAAAGGCAATCCCTGGCGTAATTAAAATTTGCGACAGTTGAAAATTATTTTTTGCAAAATTTACTATAGAAAAGGCAATCCCTGGCGTAATTAAAATTTGCGACAGTAGAAAATTATTTTTTGAAAAGTTTACTATAGAAAAGGCAATCCCTGGCGCAATTAAAATTTGCGACAGTTGAAAATTATTTTTTGAATAATTTACTATAGAAAAGGCAATCCCTGGCGCAATTAAAATTTGCGACAGTAGAAAATTATTTTTTGAATAATTTACTATAGAAAAGGCAATCCCTGGCGGATTGGAAATTTGCGACAGTTGAAAATTATTTTTTGAATAATTTACTATAGAAAAGGCAATCCCTGGCGGATTTGAAATTTGCGACAGATGAAAATTATTTTTTGAAAAGTTTACTATAGAAAAGGCAATCCCTGGCGTAATTAAAATTTGCGACAGTTGAAAATTATTTTTTGCAAAATTTACTATAGAAAAGGCAATCCCTGGCGTAATTAAAATTTGCGACAGTAGAAAATTATTTTTTGAATAATTTACTATAGAAAAGGCAATCCCTGGCGCAATTAAAATTTGCGACAGTAAAAAATTATTTTTTTGCAAAATTTACTATAGAAAAGGCAATCCCTGGCGGATTTAAAATTTGCGACAGTAAAAAATTATTTTTTGAATAATTTACTATAGAAAAGGCAATCCCTGGCGTAATTAAAATTTGCGACAGTTGAATATTATTTTTTGAATAATTTACTATAGAAAAGGCAATCCCTGGCGCAATTAAAATTTGCGACAGTAAAAAATTATTTTTTGAATAATTTACTATATAAAAGGCAATCCCTGGCGCAATTAAAATTTGCGACAGTTGAAAATTATTTTTTGAATAATTTACTATAGAAAAGGCAATCCCTAGCGTAATTAAAATTTGCGAGAGTAGAAAATTATTTTTTGAAAAGTTTACTATAGAAAAGGCAATCCCTGGCGTAATTAAAATTTGCGACAGTTGAAAATTATTTTTTGCAAAATTTACTATAGAAAAGGCAATCCCTGGCGCACTTAAAATTTGCGACAGTAAAAAATTATTTTTTGAATAATTTACTATAGATAAGGCAATACCTGGCGCAATTAAAATTTGCGACAGTTGAAAATTATTTTTTGAATAATTTACTATAGAAAAGGCAATCCCTGGCGTAATTAAAATTTGCGACAGTAGAAAATTATTTTTTGAAAAGTTTACTATAGAAAATGCAATCCCTGGCGTAATTAAAATTTGCGACAGTTGAAAATTATTTTTTGCAAAACTTACTATAGAAAAGGCAATCCCTGGCGTAATTAAAATTTGCGACAGTAGAAAATTATTTTTTGAAAAGTTTACTATAGAAAAGGCAATCCCTGGCGCACTTAAAATTTGCGACAGTAAAAAATTATTTTTTGAAAAGTTTACTATAGAAAAGGCAATCCCTGGCGCAATTAAAATTTGCGACAGTTGAAAATTATTTTTTGAATAATTTACTATAGAAAAGGCAATCCCTGGCGTAATTAAAATTTGCGACATTAGAAAATTATTTTTTGAATAATTTACTATAGAAAAGGCAATCCCTGGCGCAATTAAAATTTGTGACAGTAAAAAATTATTTTTTTGCAAAATTTACTATAGAAAAGGCAATCCCTGGCGGATTTAAAATTTGCGACAGTAAAAAATTATTTTTTGAATAATTTACTATAAAAAAGGCAATCCCTGGCGCAATTAAAATTTGCGAAAGTATAAAATTATTTTTTGAATTTTTTACTATAGAAAAGGCAATCCCTGGCGCACTTAAAATTTGCGACAGTTGAAAATTATTTTTTGAATAATTTACTATAGAAAAGGCAATTCCTGGCGTAATTAAAATTTGCGACAGTAGAAAATTATTTTTTGAATAATTTACTATAGAAAAGGCAATCCCTGGCGCACTTAAAATTTGCGACAGTAAAAAATTATTTTTTGAATAATTTACTATAGAAAGGCAATCCCTGGCGCAATTAAAATTTGCGACAGTAAAAAATTATTTTTTGAATAATTTACTATAGAAAAGGCAATCCCTGGCGCAATTAAAATTTGCGACAGTTGAAAATTATTTTTTGAATAATTTACTATAGAAAAGGCAATCCCTGGCGCAATTAAAATTTGCGACAGTTGAAAATTATTTTTTGAATAATTTACTATAGAAAAGGCAATCCCTGGCGTAATTAAAATTTGCGACAGTAGAAAATTATTTTTTGCAAAATTTACTATAGAAAGGCAATCCCTGGCGCACTTAAAATTTGCGACAGTAAAAAATTATTTTTTGAATAATTTACAATAGAAGAGGCAATCCCTGGCGCACTTAAAATTTGCGACAGTAGAAAATTATTTTTTGAATAATTTACTATAGAAAAGGCAATCCCTGGCGTATTTAAAATTTGCGACAGTATAAAATTATTTTTTGAATAATTTACTATAGAAAAGGCAATCCCTGGCGCACTTAAAATTTGCGACAGTAAAAAATTATTTTTTGAATAATTTACTATAGAAAAGGCAATCCGTGGCGTAATTAAAATTTGCGACAGTTGAAAATTATTTTTTGAAAAATTTACTGTAGAAAAGGCAATCCGTGGCGTAATTAAAATTTGCGACAGTTGAAAATTATTTTTTGAAAAATTTACTGTAGAAAAGGCAAACCCTGGCGTAATTAAAATTTGCGACAGTTGAAAATTATTTTTTGAATAATTTACTATAAAAAGGCAATCCCTGGCGCAATTAAAATTTGCGACAGTAGAAAATTATTTTTTGAATAATTTACTATAGAAAAGGCAATCCCTGGCGCAATTAAAATTTGCGACAGTTGAAAATTATTTTTTGAAAAATTTACTATAGAAGAGGCAATCCCTGGCGTAATTAAAATTTGCGACAGTAGAAAATTATTTTTTTAATAATTTACTATAGAAAAGGCAATCCTGGCGCAATTAAAATTTGCGACAGTATAAAATTATTTTTTGAATAATTTACTATAGAAGAGGCAATCCCTGGCGTAATTAAAACTTGCGATAGTAATAAATTATTTTTTGAATAATTTACTATAGAAAAGGCAATCCTTGGCGTAATTAAAATTTGCGACAGTAAAAAATTATTTTTTGAATAATTTACTATAGAAAAGGCTATCCCTGGCGTAATTAAAATTTGCGACAGTTGAAAATTATTTTTTGAATAATTTACTATAGAAAAGGCAATTCCTGGCGGATTTGAAATTTGCGACAGTAGAAAAATATTTTTTGAATAATTTACTATAGAAAAGGCAATCCCTGGCGTAATTAAAATTTGCGACAGTAAAAAATTATTTTTTGAATAATTTACTATAGAAAAGGCAATCCCTGGCGCAATTAAAATTTGCGACAATAGAAAATTATTTTTTGAATAATTTACTATAGAAAAGGCAATCCCTGGCGTAATTAAAATTTGCGACAGTAGAAAATTATTTTTTGAATAATTTACTATAGAAAAGGCAATCCCTGGCGCAATTAAAATTTGCGACAGTAAAAAATTATTTTTTTGCAAAATTTACTATAGAAAAGGCAATCCCTGGCGGATTTGAAATTTGCGAGACTAGAAAATTATTTTTTGAATAATTTACTATAGAAAAGGCAATCCCTGGCGCAATTAAAATTTCCGACAGTATAAAATTATTTTTTGAATAATTTGCTATATAAAAGGCAATCCCTGGCGCACTTAAAATTTGCGACAGTAAAAAATTATTTTTTGAATAATTTACTATAGAAAAGGCAATCCCTGGCGTAATTAAAATTTGCGACAATAGGAAATTATTTTTTGAATAATTTACTATATAAAAGGCAATCCCTGGCGTACTTAAAATTTGCGACAGTAGAAAATTATTTTTTGAAAAGTTTACTATAGAAAAGGCAATCCCTGGCGTAATTAAAATTTGCGACAGTTGAAAATTATTTTTTGCAAAATTTACTATAGAAAAGGCAATCCCTGGCGCACTTAAAATTTGCGACAGTAAAAAATTATTTTTTGAATAATTTACTATAGATAAGGCAATACCTGGCGCAATTAAAATTTGCGACAGTTGAAAATTATTTTTTGAATAATTTACTATAGAAAAGGTAATCCCTGGCGTAATTAAAATTTGCGACAGTAGAAAATTATTTTTTGAAAAGTTTACTATAGAAAAGGCAATCCCTGGCGTAATTAAAATTTGCGACAGTTGAAAATTATTTTTTGCAAAATTTACTATAGAAAAGGCAATCCCTGGCGTAATTAAAATTTGCGACAGTAGAAAATTATTTTTTGAAAAGTTTACTATAGAAAAGGCAATCCCTGGCGCAATTAAAATTTGCGACAGTTGAAAATTATTTTTTGAATAATTTACTATAGAAAAGGCAATCCCTGGCGCAATTAAAATTTGCGACAGTAGAAAATTATTTTTTGAATAATTTACTATAGAAAAGGCAATCCCTGGCGGATTTGAAATTTGCGACAGTTGAAAATTATTTTTTGAATAATTTACTATAGAAAAGGCAATCCCTGGCGGATTTGAAATTTGCGACAGATGAAAATTATTTTTTGAAAAGTTTACTATAGAAAAGGCAATCCCTGGCGTAATTAAAATTTGCGACAGTTGAAAATTATTTTTTGCAAAATTTACTATAGAAAAGGCAATCCCTGGCGTAATTAAAATTTGCGACAGTAGAAAATTATCTTTTGAATAATTTACTATAGAAAAGGCAATCCCTGGCGCAATTAAAATTTGCGACAGTAAAAAATTATTTTTTTGTAAAATTTACTATAGAAAAGGCAATCCCTGGCGGATTTAAAATTTGCGACAGTAAAAAATTATTTTTTGAATAATTTACTATAGAAAAGGCAATCCCTGGCGCAATTAAAATTTGCGAAAGTATAAAATTATTTTTTGAATAATATACTATAGAAAATGCAATCCCTGGCGCAATTAAAATTTGCGACAGTAGAAAATTATTTTTTGCAAAATTTACTATAGAAAAGGCAATCCCTGGCGCACTTAAAATTTGCGACAGTAAAAAATTATTTTTTGAATAATTTACTATAGAAAAGACAATCCCTGGCGCACTTAAAATTTGCGACAGTTGAAAATTATTTTTTGAATAATTTACTATAGAAAAGGCAATTCCTGGCGTAATTAAAATTTGCGACAGTAGAAAATTATTTTTGAATAATTTACTATAGAAAAGGCAATCCCTGGCGCACTTAAAATTTGCGAAAGTAAAAAATTATTTTTTGAATAATTTACTATAGAAAGGCAAACCCTGGCGCAATTAAAATTTGCGACAGTAAAAAATTATTTTTTGAATAATTTACTATAGAAAAGGTAATCCCTGGCGCAATTAAAATTTGCGACAGTATAAAATTATTTTTTGAATAATTTACTATAGAAAAGGCAATCCCTGGCGCAATTAAAATTTGCGACAGTTGAAAATTATTTTTTGAAGAATTTACTATAGAAAAGGCAATCCCTGGCGTAATTAAAATTTGCGACAGTAGAAAATTATTTTTTGCAAAATTTACTATAGAAAAGGCAATCCCTGGCGCACTTAAAATTTGCGACAGTAAAAAATTATTTTTTGAATAATTTACTATAGAAGAGGCAATCCCTGGCGCACTTAAAATTTGCGACAGTAGAAAATTATTTTTTGAATAATTTACTATAGAAAAGGCAATCCCTGGCGTATTTAAAATTTGCGACAGTAGAAAATTATTTTTTGAATAATTTACTATAGAAAAGGCAATCCCTGGCGCACTTAAAAGTTGCGACAGTAAAAAATTATTTTTTTAATAATTTACTATAGAAAAGGCAATCCGTGGCGTAATTAAAATTTGCGACAGTTGAAAATTATTTTTTGAAAAATTTACTGTAGAAAAGGCAATCCCTGGCGTAATTAAAATTTGCGATAGTTGAAAATTATTTTTTGAATAATTTACTATAGAAAAGGCAATCCCTGGCGCAATTAAAATTTGCGACAGTAGAAAATTATTTTTTGAATAATTTACTATAGAAAAGGCAATCCCTGGCGCAATTAAAATTTGCGACAGTTGAAAATTATTTTTTGAAAAATTTACTATAGAAAAGGCAATCCCTGGCGTAATTAAAATTTGCGACAGTAGAAAATTATTTTTTGAATAATTTACTATAGAAAAGGCAATCCTGGCGCAATTAAAATTTGCGACAGTATAAAATTATTTTTTGAATAATTTACTATAGAAAAGGCAATCCCTGGCGTAATTAAAACTTGCGATAGTAAAAAATTATTTTTTGAATAATTTACTATAGAAAAGGTAATCCTTGGCGTAATTAAAATTTGCGACAGTAAAAAATTATTTTTTGAATAATTTACTATAGAAAAGGCAATCCCTGGCGTAATTAAAATTTGCGACAGTTGAAAATTATTTTTTGAATAATTTACTATAGAAAAGGCAATTCCTGGCGGATTTGAAATTTGCGACAGTAGAAAATTATTTTTTGAATAATTTACTATAGAAAAGGCAATCCCTGGCGTAATTAAAACTTGCGATAGTAAAAAATTATTTTTTGAATAATTTACTATAGAAAAGGCAATCCCTGGCGTAATAAAAATTTGCGACAGTAGAAAATTATTTTTTGAATAATTTACTATAGAAAAGGCAATCCCTGGCGTAATTAAAATTTGCGACAGTAGAAAATTATTTTTTGAATAATTTACTATAGAAAAGGCAATCCCTGGCGCAATTAAAATTTGCGACAGTAAAAAATTATTTTTTTGCAAAATTTACTATAGAAAAGGCAATCCCTGGCGGATTTGAAATTGGCGACAGTAGAAAATTATTTTTTGAATAATTTACTATAGAAAAGGCAATCCCTGGCGCAATTAAAATTTGCGACAGTATAAAGTTATTTTTTGAATAATTTGCTATAGAAAAGGCAATCCCTGGCGCACTTAAAATTTGCGACAGTAAAAAATTATTTTTTGAATAATTTACTATAGAAAAGGCAATCCCTGGCGTAATTAAAATTTGCGACAATAGAAAATTATTTTTTGAATAATTTACTTTATAAAAGGCAATCCCTGGCGCACTTAAAATTTGCGACAGTAGAAAATTATTTTTTGAATAATTTACTATAGAAAAGGCAATCCCTGGCGCACTTAAAATTTGCGACAGTAAAAAATTATTTTTTGAATAATTTACTATAGAAAAGGCAATCCCTGGCGTAATTAAAATTTGCGACAGTTGAATATTATTTTCTGAATAATTTACTATAGAAAAGGCAATCCCTGGCGCAATTAAAATTTGCGACAGTAAAAAATTATTTTTGAATAATTTACTATATAAAAGGCAATCCCTGGCGCAATTAAAATTTGCGACAGTTGAAAATTATTTTTTGAATAATTTACTATAGAAAAGGCAATCCCTGGCGCACTTAAAATTTGCGACAGTAGAAAATTATTTTTTGAATAATTTACTGTAGAAAAGGCAATCCCTGGCGCAATTAAAACTTGCGATAGTAAAAAATTATTTTTTGAATAATTTACTATAGAAAAGGCAATCCCTGGCGTAATAAAAATTTGCGACAGTAGAAAATTAATTTGTGAGAAATTTACTATAGAAAAGGCAATACCTGGCGCAATTAAAATTTGCGACAGTAGAAAATTATTTTTTGAATAATTTACTATAGAAAAGGCAATCCCTGGCGTATTTAAAATTTGCGACAGTAAACAATTATTTTTTGAATAATTTACTATAGAAAAGGCAATCCCTGGCGTAATTAAAATTTCCGACAGTAAAAAATTATTTTTTTGAAAAATTTACTGTAGAAAAGGCAATCCCTGGCGTAATTAAAATTTGCGACAGTATAAAATTATTTTTTGAATAATTTACTATAGAAAAGGCAATACCTGGCGCAATTAAAACTTGCGATAGTAAAAAATTATTTTTTGAATAATTTACTATAGAAAAGGCAATCCCTGGCGTATTTAAAATTTGCGACAGTAAAAAATTATTTTTTGAATAATTTACTATAGAAAAGGCAATCCCTGGCGTATTTAAAATTTGCGACACTAAAAAATTATTTTTTGAATAATTTAATATAGAAAAGGCAATACCTGGCGCAATTAAAATTTGCGAAAGTATAAAATTATTTTTTGAATAATTTACTATAGAAAAGGCAATCCCTGGCGCAATTAAAATTTGCGACAGTAAAAAATTATTTTTTTGCAAAATTTACTATAGAAAAGGCAATCCCTGGCGGATTTAAAATTTGCGACAGTAAAAAATTATTTTTTGAATAATTTACTATAGAAAAGGCAATCCCTGGCGCAATTAAAATTTGCGAAAGTATAAAATTATTTTTTGAATAATTTACTATAGAAAATGCAATCCCTGGCGCAATTAAAATTTGCGACAGTAGAAAATTATTTTTTGCAAAATTTACTATAGAAAAGGCAATCCCTGGCGCACTTAAAATTTGCGACAGTAGAAAATTATTTTTTGAATAATTTACTATAGAAAAGGCGATTCCTGGCGTAATTAAAATTTGCGACAGTAGAAAATTATTTTTTGAATAATTTACTATAGAAAAGGCAATCCCTGGCGCACTTAAAATTTGCGACAGTAAAAAATTATTTTTTGAATAATTTACTATAGAAAGGCAATCCCTGGCGCAATTAAAATTTGCGACAGTAAAAAATTATTTTTTGAATAATTTACTATAGAAAAGGCAATCCCTGGTGCAATTAAAATTTGCGACAGTATAAAATTATTTTTTGAATAATTTACTATAGAAAAGGCAATCCCTGGCGTAATTAAAATTTGCGACAGTTGAATATTATTTTTTGAATAATTTACTATAGAAAAGGCAATCCCTGGCGCAATTAAAATTTGCGACAGTAAAAAATTATTTTTTGAATAATTTACTATATAAAAGGCAATCCCTGGCGCAATTAAAATTTGCGACAGTTGAAAATTATTTTTTGAATAATTTACTATAGAAAAGGCAATCCCTAGCGTAATTAAAATTTGCGAGAGTAGAAAATTATTTTTTGAAAAGTTTACTATAGAAAAGGCAATCCCTGGCGTAATTAAAATTTGCGACAGTTGAAAATTATTTTTTGCAAAATTTACTATAGAAGAGGCAATCCCTGGCGCACTTAAAATTTGCGACAGTAAAAAATTATTTTTTGAATAATTTACTATAGATAAGGCAATACCTGGCGCAATTAAAATTTGCGACAGTTGAAAATTATTTTTTGAATAATTTACTATAGAAAAGGCAATCCCTGGCGTAATTAAAATTTGCGACAGTAGAAAATTATTTTTTGAAAAGTTTACTATAGAAAAGGCAATCCCTGGCGTAATTAAAATTTGCGACAGTTGAAAATTATTTTTTGCAAAATTTACTATAGAAAAGGCAATCCCTGGCGTAATTAAAATTTGCGACAGTAGAAAATTATTTTTTGAAAAGTTTACTATAGAAAAGGCAATCCCTGGCGCACTTAAAATTTGCGACAGTAAAAAATTATTTTTTGAAAAGTTTACTATAGAAAAGGCAATCCCTGGCGCAATTAAAATTTGCGACAGTTGAAAATTATTTTTTGAATAATTTACTATAGAAAAGGCAATCCCTGGCGTAATTAAAATTTGCGACATTAGAAAATTATTTTTTGAATAATTTACTATAGAAAAGGCAATCCCTGGCGCAATTAAAATTTGTGACAGTAAAAAATTATTTTTTTGCAAAATTTACTATAGAAAAGGCAATCCCTGGCGGATTTAAAATTTGCGACAGTAAAAAATTTTTTTTTGAATAATTTACTATAAAAAAGGCAATCCCTGGCGCAATTAAAATTTGCGAAAGTATAAAATTATTTTTTGAATAATTTACTATAGAAAAGGCAATCCCTGGCGCACTTAAAATTTGCGACAGTTGAAAATTATTTTTTGAATAATTTACTATAGAAAAGGCAATTCCTGGCGTAATTAAAATTTGCGACAGTAGAAAATTATTTTTTGAATAATTTACTATAGAAAAGGCAATCCCTGGCGCACTTAAAATTTGCGACAGTAAAAAATTATTTTTTGAATAATTTACTATAGAAAGGCAATCCCTGGCGCAATTAAAATTTGCGACAGTAAAAAATTATTTTTTGAATAATTTACTATAGAAAAGGCAATCCCTGGCGCAATTAAAATTTGCGACAGTTGAAAATTATTTTTTGAATAATTTACTATAGAAAAGGCAATCCCTGGCGCAATTAAAATTTGCGACAGTTGAAAATAATTTTTTGAATAATTTACTATAGAAAAGGCAATCCCTGGCGTAATTAAAATTTGCGACAGTAGAAAATTATTTTTTGCAAAATTTACTATAGAAAGGCAATCCCTGGCGCACTTAAAATTTGCGACAGTAAAAAATTATTTTTTGAATAATTTACAATAGAAGAGGCAATCCCTGGCGCACTTAAAATTTGCGACAGTAGAAAATTATTTTTTGAATAATTTACTATAGAAAAGGCAATCCCTGGCGTATTTAAAATTTGCGACAGTAGAAAATTATTTTTTGAATAATTTACTATAGAAAAGGCCATCCCTGGCGCACTTAAAATTTGCGACAGTAAAAAATTATTTTTTGAATAATTTACTATAGAAAAGGCAATCCGTGGCGTAATTAAAATTTGCGACAGTTGAAAATTATTTTTTGAAAAATTTACTGTAGAAAAGGCAATCCGTGGCGTAATTAAAATTTGCGACAGTTGAAAATTATTTTTTGAAAAATTTACTGTAGAAAAGGCAATCCCTGGCGTAATTAAAATTTGCGACAGTTGAAAATTATTTTTTGAATAATTTACTATAAAAAGGCAATCCCTGGCGCAATTAAAATTTGCGACTGTAGAAAATTATTTTTTGAATAATTTACTATAGAAAAGGCAATCCCTGGCGCAATTAAAATTTGCGACAGTTGAAAATTATTTTTTGAAAAATTTACTATAGAAGAGGCAATCCCTGGCGTAATTAAAATTTGCGACAGTAGAAAATTATTTTTTTAATAATTTACTATAGAAAAGGCAATCCTGGCGCAATTAAAATTTGCGACAGTATAAAATTATTTTTTGAATAATTTACTATAGAAGAGGCAATCCCTGGCGTAATTAAAACTTGCGATAGTAAAAAATTATTTTTTGAATAATTTACTATAGAAAAGGCAATCCTTGGCGTAATTAAAATTTGCGACAGTAAAAAATTATTTTTTGAATAATTTACTATAGAAAAGGCTATCCCTGGCGTAATTAAAATTTGCGACAGTTGAAAATTATTTTTTGAATAATTTACTATAGAAAAGGCAATTCCTGGCGGATTTGAAATTTGCGACAGTAGAAAATTATTTTTTGAATAATTTACTATAGAAAAGGCAATCCCTGGCGTAATTAAAATTTGCGACAGTAAAAAATTATTTTTTGAATAATTTACTATAGAAAAGGCAATCCCTGGCGCAATTAAAATTTGCGACAGTAGAAAATTATTTTTTGAATAATTTACTATAGAAAAGGCAATCCCTGGCGTAATTAAAATTTGCGACAGTAGAAAATTATTTTTTGAATAATTTACTATAGAAAAGGCAATCCCTGGCGCAATTAAAATTTGCGACAGTAAAAAATTATTTTTTTGCAAAATTTACTATAGAAAAGGCAATCCCTGGCGGATTTGAAATTTGCGAGAGTAGAAAATTATTTTTTGAATAATTTACTATAGAAAAGGCAATCCCTGGCGCAATTAAAATTTGCGACAGTATAAAATTATTTTTTGAATAATTTGGTATATAAAAGGCAATCCCTGGCGCACTTAAAATTTGCGACAGTAAAAAATTATTTTTTGAATAATTTACTATAGAAAAGGCAATCCCTGGCGTAATTAAAATTTGCGACAATAGGAAATTATTTTTTGAATAATTTACTATATAAAAGGCAATCCCTGGCGTACTTAAAATTTGCGACAGTAGAATATTATTTTTTGAAAAGTTTACTATAGAAAAGGCAATCCCTGGCGTAATTAAAATTTGCGACAGTTGAAAATTATTTTTTGCAAAATTTACTATAGAAAAGGCAATCCCTGGCGCACTTAAAATTTGCGACAGTAAAAAATTATTTTTTGAATAATTTACTATAGATAAGGCAATACCTGGCGCAATTAAAATTTGCGACAGTTGAAAATTATTTTTTGAATAATTTACTATAGAAAAGGCAATCCCTGGCGTAATTAAAATTTGCGACAGTAGAAAATTATTTTTTGAAAAGTTTACTATAGAAAAGGCAATCCCTGGCGTAATTAAAATTTGCGACAGTTGAAAATTATTTTTTGCAAAATTTACTATAGAAAAGGCAATCCCTGGCGTAATTAAAATTTGCGACAGTAGAAAATTATTTTTTGAAAAGTTTACTATAGAAAAGGCAATCCCTGGCGCAATTAAAATTTGCGACAGTTGAAAATTATTTTTTGAATAATTTACTATAGAAAAGGCAATCCCTAGCGCAATTAAAATTTGCGACAGTAGAAAATTATTTTTTGAATAATTAACTATAGAAAAGGCAATCCCTGGCGGATTTGAAATTTGCGACAGTTGAAAATTATTTTTTGAATAATTTACTATAGAAAAGGCAATCCCTGGCGGATTTGAAATTTGCGACAGATGAAAATTATTTTTTGAAAAGTTTACTATAGAAAAGGCAATCCCTGGCGTTATTAAAATTTGCGACAGTTGAAAATTATTTTTTGCAAAATTTACTATAGAAAAGGCAATCCCTGGCGTAATTAAAATTTGCGACAGTAGAAAATTATTTTTTGAATAATTTACTATAGAAAAGGCAATCCCTGGCGCAATTAAAATTTGCGACAGTAAAAAATTATTTTTTTGCAAAATTTACTATAGAAAAGGCAATCCCTGGCGGATTTAAAATTTGCGACAGTAAAAAATTATTTTTTGAATAATTTACTATAGAAAAGGCAATCCCTGGCGCAATTAAAATTTGCGAAAGTATAAAATTATTTTTTGAATAATATACTATAGAAAATGCAATCCCTGGCGCAATTAAAATTTGCGACAGTAGAAAATTATTTTTTGCAAAATTTACTATAGAAAAGGCAATCCCTGGCGCACTTAAAATTTGCGACAGTAAAAAATTATTTTTTGAATAATTTACTATAGAAAAGACAATCCCTGGCGCACTTAAAATTTGCGACAGTTGAAAATTATTTTTTGAATAATTTACTATAGAAAAGGCAATTCCTGGCGTAATTAAAATTTGCGACAGTAGAAAATTATTTTTGAATAATTTACTATAGAAAAGGCAATCCCTGGCGCACTTAAAATTTGCGACAGTAAAAAATTATTTTTTGAATAATTTACTATAGAAAGGCAATCCCTGGCGCAATTAAAATTTGCGACAGTAAAAAATTATTTTTTGAATAATTTACTATAGAAAAGGTAATCCCTGGCGCAATTAAAATTTGCGACAGTATAAAATTATTTTTTGAATAATTTACTATAGAAAAGGCAATCCCTGGCGCAATTAAAATTTGCGACAGTTGAAAATTATTTTTTGAATAATTTACTATAGAAAAGGCAATCCCTGGCGTAATTAAAATTTGCGACAGTAGAAAATTATTTTTTGCAAAATTTACTATAGAAAAGGCAATCCCTGGCGCACTTAAAATTTGCGACAGTAAAAAATTATTTTTTGAATAATTTACTATAGAAGAGGCAATCCCTGGCGCACTTAAAATTTGCGACAGTAGAAAATTATTTTTTGAATAATTTACTATAGAAAAGGCAATCCCTGGCGTATTTAAAATTTGCGACAGTAGAAAATTATTTTTTGAATAATTTACTATAGAAAAGGCAATCCCTGGCGCACTTAAAAGTTGCGACAGTAAAAAATTATTTTTTTAATAATTTACTATAGAAAAGGCAATCCGTGGCGTAATTAAAATTTGCGACAGTTGAAAATTATTTTTTGAAAAATTTACTGTAGAAAAGGCAATCCCTGGCGTAATTAAAATTTGCGACAGTTGAAAATTATTTTTTGAATAATTTACTATAGAAAAGGCAATCCCTGGCGCAATTAAAATTTGCGTCAGTAGAAAATTATTTTTTGAATAATTTACTATAGAAAAGGCAATCCCTGGCGCAATTAAAATTTGCGACAGTTGAAAATTATTTTTTGAAAAATTTACTATAGAAAAGGCAATCCCTGGCGTAATTAAAATTTGCGACAGTAGAAAATTATTTTTTGAATAATTTACTATAGAAAAGGCAATCCTGGCGCAATTAAAATTTGCGACAGTATAAAATTATTTTTTGAATAATTTACTATAGAAAAGGCAATCCCTTGCGTAATTAAAACTTGCGATAGTAAAAAATTATTTTTTGAATAATTTACTATAGAAAAGGTAATCCTTGGCGTAATTAAAATTTGCGACAGTAAAAAATTATTTTTTGAATAATTTACTATAGAAAAGGCAATCCCTGGCGTAATTAAAATTTGCGACAGTTGAAAATTATTTTTTGAATAATTTACTATAGAAAAGGCAATTCCTGGCGGATTTGAAATTTGCGACAGTAGAAAATTATTTTTTGAATAATTTACTATAGAAAAGGCAATCCCTGGCGTAATTAAAATTTGCGACAGTAAAAAATTATTTTTTGAATAATTTACTATAGAAAAGGCAATCCCTGGCGCAATTAAAATTTGCGACAGTAGAAAATTATTTTTTGAATAACTTACTATAGAAAAGGCAATCCCTGGCGTAATTAAAATTTGCGACAGTAGAAAATTATTTTTTGAATAATTTACTATAGAAAAGGCAATCCCTGGCGCAATTAAAATTTGCGACAGTAAAAAATTATTTTTTTGCAAAATTTACTATAGAAAAGGCAATCCCTGGCGGATTTGAAATTGGCGACAGTAGAAAATTATTTTTTGAATAATTTACTATAGAAAAGGCAATCCCTGGCGCAATTAAAATTTGCGACAGTATAAAGTTATTTTTTGAATAATTTGCTATAGAAAAGGCAATCCCTGGCGTACTTAAAATTTGCGACAGTAAAAAATTATTTTTTGAATAATTTACTATAGAAAAGGCAATCCCTGGCGTAATTAAAATTTGCGACAATAGAAAATTATTTTTTGAATAATTTACTTTATAAAAGGCAATCCCTGGCGCACTTAAAATTTGCGACAGTAGAAAATTATTTTTTGAATAATTTACTATAGAAAAGGCAATCCCTGGCGCACTTAAAATTTGCGACAGTAAAAAATTATTTTTTGAATAATTTACTATAGAAAAGGCAATCCCTGGCGTAATTAAAATTTGCGACAGTTGAATATTATTTTCTGAATAATTTACTATAGAAAAGGCAATCCCTGGCGCAATTAAAATTTGCGACAGTAAAAAATTATTTTTGAATAATTTACTATATAAAAGGCAATCCCTGGCGCAATTAAAATTTGCGACAGTTGAAAATTATTTTTTGAATAATTTACTACAGAAAAGGCAATCCCTGGCGCACTTAAAATTTGCGACAGTAGAAAATTATTTTTTGAATAATTTACTGTAGAAAAGGCAATCCCTGGCGCAATTAAAACTTGCGATAGTAAAAAATTATTTTTTGAATAATTTACTATAGAAAAGGCAATCCCTGGCGTAATAAAAATTTGCGACAGTAGAAAATTAATTTGTGAGAAATTTACTATAGAAAAGGCAATACCTGGCGCAATTAAAATTTGCGACAGTAGAAAATTATTTTTTGAATAATTTACTATAGAAAAGGCAATCCCTGGCGTATTTAAAATTTGCGACAGTAAACAATTATTTTTTGAATAATTTACTATAGAAAAGGCAATCCCTGGCGTAATTAAAATTTGCGACAGTAGAAAATTATTTTTTGAATAACTTACTATAGAAAAGGCAATCCCTGGCGTAATTAAAATTTGCGACAGTAGAAAATTATTTTTTGAATAATTTACTATAGAAAAGGCAATCCCTGGCGCAATTAAAATTTGCGACAGTAAAAAATTATTTTTTTGCAAAATTTACTATAGAAAAGGCAATCCCTGGCGGATTTGAAATTGGCGACAGTAGAAAATTATTTTTTGAATAATTTACTATAGAAAAGGCAATCTCTGGCGCAATTAAAATTTGCGACAATAAAAAATTATTTTTTGAATAATTTACTATAGAAAAGGCAATCCCTGGCGCAATTAAAATTTGCGACAGTAGAAAATTATTTTTTGAATAATTTACTATAGAAAAGGCAATCCCTGGCGTAATTAAAATTTGCGACAGTAGAAAATTATTTTTTGAATAATTTACTATAGAAAAGGCAATCCCTGGCGCAATTAAAATTTGCGACAGTAAAAAATTATTTTTTTGCAAAATTTACTATAGAAAAGGCAATCCCTGGCGGATTTGAAATTGGCGACAGTAGAAAATTATTTTTTGAATAATTTACTATAGAAAAGGCAATCCCTGGCGCAATTAAAATTTGCGACAGTATAAAGTTATTTTTTGAATAATTTGCTATAGAAAAGGCAATCCCTGGCGCACTTAAAATTTGCGACAGTAAAAAATTATTTTTTGAATAATTTACTATAGAAAAGGCAATCCCTGGCGTAATTAAAATTTGCGACAATAGAAAATTATTTTTTGAATAATTTACTTTATAAAAGGCAATCCCTGGCGCACTTAAAATTTGCGACAGTAGAAAATTATTTTTTGAATAATTTACTATAGAAAAGGCAATCCCTGGCGCACTTAAAATTTGCGACAGTAAAAAATTATTTTTTGAATAATTTACTATAGAAAAGGCAACCCCTGGCGTAATTAAAATTTGCGACAGTTGAATATTATTTTCTGAATAATTTACTATAGAAAAGGCAATCCCTGGCGCAATTAAAATTTGCGACAGTAAAAAATTATTTTTGAATAATTTACTATATAAAAGGCAATCCCTGGCGCAATTAAAATTTGCGACAGTTGAAAATTATTTTTTGAATAATTTACTATAGAAAAGGCAATCCCTGGCGCACTTAAAATTTGCGACAGTAGAAAATTATTTTTTGAATAATTTACTGTAGAAAAGGCAATCCCTGGCGCAATTAAAACTTGCGATAGTAAAAAATTATTTTTTGAATAATTTACTATAGAAAAGGCAATCCCTGGCGTAATAAAAATTTGCGACAGTAGAAAATTAATTTGTGAGAAATTTACTATAGAAAAGGCAATACCTGGCGCAATTAAAATTTGCGACAGTAGAAAATTATTTTTTGAATAATTTACTATAGAAAAGGCAATCCCTGGCGTATTTAAAATTTGCGACAGTAAACGATTATTTTTTGAATAATTTACTATAGAAAAGGCAATCCCTGGCGTAATTAAAATTTCCGACAGTAAAAAATTATTTTTTTGAAAAATTTACTGTAGAAAAGACAATCCCTGGCGTAATTAAAATTTGCGACAGTATAAAATTATTTTTTGAATAATTTACTATAGAAAAGGCAATACCTGGCGCAATTAAAACTTGCGATAGTAAAAAATTATTTTTTGAATAATTTACTATAGAAAAGGCAATCCCTGGCGTATTTAAAATTTGCGACAGTAAAAAATTATTTTTTGAATAATTTACTATAGAAAAGGCAATCCCTGGCGTATTTAAAATTTGCGACAGTAAAAAATTATTTTTTGAATAATTTAATATAGAAAAGGCAATACCTGGCACAATTAAAATTTGCGAAAGTATAAAATTATTTTTTGAATAATTTACTATAGAAAAGGCAATCCCTGGCGCAATTAAAATTTGCGACTGTAAAAAATTATTTTTTTGCAAAATTTACTATAGAAAAGGCAATCCCTGGCGGATTTAAAATTTGCGACAGTAAAAAATTATTTTTTGAATAATTTACTATAGAAAAGGCAATCCCTGGCGCAATTAAAATTTGCGAAAGTATAAAATTATTTTTTGAATAATTTACTATAGAAAATGCAATCCCTGGCGCAATTAAAATTTGCGACAGTAGAAAATTATTTTTTGCAAAATTTACTATAGAAATGGCAATCCCTGGCGCACTTAAAATTTGCGACAGTAGAAAATTATTTTTTGAATAATTTACTATAGAAAAGGCGATTCCTGGCGTAATTAAAATTTGCGACAGTAGAAAATTATTTTTTGAATAATTTACTATAGAAAAGGCAATCCCTGGCGCACTTAAAATTTGCGACAGTAAAAAATTATTTTTTGAATAATTTACTATAGAAAGGCAATCCCTGGCGCAATTAAAATTTGCGACAGTAAAAAATTATTTTTTGAATAATTTACTATAGAAAAGGCAATCCCTGGCGCAATTAAAATTTGCGACAGTATAAAATTATTTTTTGAATAATTTACTATAGAAAGGCAATCCCTGGCGCAATTAAAATTTGCGACAGTAAAAAATTATTTTTTGAATAATTTACTATAGAAAAGGCAATCCCTGGCGTAATTAAAACTTGCGATAGTAAAAAATTATTTTTTGAATAATTTACTATAGAAAAGGCAATCCCTGGCGTAATTAAAATTTGCGACAGTAGAAAATTATTTTTTGAATAATTTACTGTAGAAAAGGCAATCCCTGGCGCACTTAAAATTTGCGACAGTAAAAAATTATTTTTTGAATAATTTACTATAGAAAAGGCAATCCCTGGCGCTCTTAAAATTTGCGACAGTTGAAAATTATTTTTTGAAAAATTTACTGTAGAAAAAGCAATCCCTGGCATAATTAAAATTTGCGACAGTAGAAAATTATTTTTTGAATAATTTACTGTATAAAAGGCAATCCCTGGCGTAATTAAAATTTGCGACAGTTGAAAATTATTTTTTGAAAAATTTACTATAGAAAAGGCAATCCCTGGTGCAATTAAAATTTGCGACAGTTGAAAATTATTTTTTGAAAAATTTACTATAGAAAAGGCAATCCCTGGCGCAATTAAAATTTGCGACAGTAGAAAATTATTTTTTGAATAATTTACTATAGAAAAGGCAATCCCTGGCGCAATTAAAATTTTCGACAGTAAAAAATTATTTTTTGAATAATTTACTATAGAAAAGGCAATCCCTGGCGCACTTAAAATTTGCGACAGTAAAAAATTATTTTTTGAATAATTTACTATAGAAATGGCAATCCCAGGCGCACTTAAAATTTGCGACAGTTGAAAATTATTTTTTGAATAATTTACTATAGAAAAGGCAATCCCTGGCGCGATTAAAATTTGCGACAGTTGAAAATTATTTTTTGAATAATTTACTATAGAAAAGGCAATCCCTGGCGTATTTAGAATTTGCGACAGTAAAAAATTAATTTTTGAAAAATTTACTGTAGAAAAGGCAATCCTTGGCGCAATTAAAATTTGCGACAGTAGAAAATTATTTTTTGAATAATTTACTATAGAAAAGGCAATCCCTGGCGCACTTAAAATTTGCGACAGTAGAAAATTATTTTTTGAATAATTTACTATAGAAACGCAATCCCTGGCGCAATTAATATTTGCGATAGTAGAAAATTATTTTTTGAAAAGTTTACTATAGAAAAGGCAATCCCTGGGATATTTAAAATTTGCGAGAGTAAAAAATTATTTTTTGAATAATTTGCTATAGAAAAGGCAATCCCTGGCGTAATTAAAATTTGCGACAGTTGAAAATTATTTTTTGAATAATTTACTATAGAAAAGGCAATCCCTGGGATATTTAAAATTTGCGACAGTAAAAAATTATTTTTTGAATAATTTACTATATAAAAGGCAATCTTCCCTTTTCTATAGTAAATTATTCAAAAAATAATTTTCAACTGTCGCAAATTTTAATTGCGCCAGGGAATGCCTTTTATATAGTAAATTATTCAAAAAATAATTTTATACTGACGCAAATTTTAAATACGCCAGGGATTGCCTTTTCTATAGTAAATTATTCAAAAAATAATTTTCTACTGTCGCAAATTTTAATTGCGCCAGGGATTGCCTTTTCTACAGTAAATTTTTCAAAAATTAATTTTTTAATGTCGCAAATTTTAAATACGCCAGGGATTGCCTTTTCTATAGTAAATTATTCAAAAAAATAATTTTCAACTGTCGCAAATTTTAATTGCGTCCGGGATTGCCTTTTCTATAGTAAATTATTCAAAAAATAATTTTCAACTGTCGCAAATTTTAATTGCGCCAGGGATTGCCTTTTCTACAGTAAATTTTTCAAAAAATAATTTTCAACTGTCGCAAATTTTAATTGCGCCAGGGATTGCCTTTTCTGTAGTAAATTATTCAAAAAATAATTTTCTACTGTCGCAAATTTTAAGTGCGCCAGGGATTGCCTTTTCTATAGTAAATTATTCAAAAAATAATTTTTTACTGTCGCAAATTTTAAGTGCGCCAGGGATTGCCTTTTCTATAGTAAATTATTCAAAAAATAATTTTTTACTGTCGCAAATTTTAATTGCGCCAGGGATTGCCTTTTCTACAGTAAATTATTCAAAAAATAATTTTATACTGTCGCAAATTTTAATTGCGCCAGGGATTGCCTTTTCTATAGTAAATTATTCAAAAAATAATTTTCTACTGTCGCAAATTTTAATTACGCCAGGGATTGCCTTTTCTACAGTAAATTTTTCAAAAATTAATTTTTTACTGTCGCAAATTTTAAATACGCCAGGGATTGCCTTTTTTATAGTAAATTATTCAAAAAATAATTTTCAACTGTCGCAAATTTTAAGTGCGCCAGGGATTGCCTTTTCTATAGTAAATTATTCAAAAAATAATTTTCAACTGTCGCAAATTTTAATTACGCCAGGGATTGCCTTTTCTATAGTAAATTATTCAAAAAATAATTTTTTACTGTCGCAAATTTTAAGTGCGCCAGGGATTGCCTTTTATATAGTAAATTATTCAAAAAATAATTTTTTACTGTCGCAAATTTTAAGTGCGCCAGGGATTGCCTTTTCTATAGTAAATTATTCAAAAAATAATTTTCTACTGTCGCAAATTTTAAGTGCGCCAGGGATTGCCTATTCTATAGTAAATTATTCAAAAAATAATTTTTTACTGTCGCAAATTTTAAGTGCGCCAGGGATTGCCTTTTCTATAGTAAATTTTGCAAAAAATAATTTTTTACTGTCGCAAATTTTAATTGCGCCACGGATTGCCTTTTCTATAGTAAATTATTCAAAAAATAATTTTCTACTATCGCAAATTTTAATTGCGCCAGGGATTGCCTTTTCTATAGTAAATTATTCAAAAAATAATTTTCTACTGTCGCAAATTTTAATTACGCCAGGGATTGCCTTTTCTACAGTAAATTATTCAAAAAATAATTTTCTACTGTCGCAAATTTTAATTGCGCCAGGGATTGCCTTTTCTATAGTAAATTATTCAAAAAATAATTTTCTACTGTCGCAAATTTTAATTACGCCAGGGATTGCCTTTTCTACAGTAAATTTTTCAAAAAATAATTTTCAACTGTCGCAAATTTTAATTGCGCCAGGGATTGCCTTTTCTATAGTAAATTTTTCAAAAAATAATTTTCAACTGTCGCAAATTTTAATTGCGCCAGGGATTGCCTTTTCTATAGTAAATTATTCAAAAAATAATTTTATACTGTCGCAAATTTTAATTACGCCAGGGATTGCCTTTTCTACAGTAAATTTTTCAAAAAATAATTTTCAACTGTCGCAAATTTTAATTACGCCAGGGATTGCCATTTCTATAGTAAATTATTCAAAAAATAATTTTTTACTGTCGCAAATTTTAAATATCCCAGGGATTGCCTTTTCTATAGTAAACTTTTCAAAAAATAATTTTCTACTGTCGCAAATTTTAATAGCGCCAGGGATTGCCTTTTCTATAGTAAATTTTGCAAAAAATAATTTTCAACTGTCGCAAATTTTAATTGCGCCAGGGATTGCCTTTTATATAGTAAATTATTCAAAAAATAATTTTCTACTGTCGCAAATTTTAATTGCGCCAGGGATTGCCTTTTCTATAGTAAATTATTCAAAAAATAATTTTCTGATTTGTCGCAAATTTTAATTACGCCAGGGATTGACTTTTCTATAGTAAATTATTCAAAAAATAATTTTTTACTATCGCAAATTTTAAGTGCGCCAGGGATTGCCTTTTCTATAGTAAATTATTCAAAAAATAATTTTTTACTGTCGCAAATTTTAAGTGCGCCAGGGATTGCCTTTTCTATAGTAAATTATTCAAAAAATATTTTTTTACTGTCGCAAATTTTAAGTGCGCCAGGGATTGCCTTTTCTATAGTAAATTATTCAAAAAATAATTTTCAACTGTCGCAAATTTTAATTGCGCCAGGGATTGCCTTTTCTATAGTAAATTATTCAAAAAATAATTTTTTACTGTCGCAAATTTAAATTACGCCAGGGATTGCCTTTTCTATAGTAAATTATTCAAAAAATAATTTTATAATGTCGCAAATTTTAATTGCGCCAGGGATTGCCTTTTCTATAGTAAATTATTCAAAAAATAATTTTCTACTGTCGCAAATTTTAATTACGCCAGGGATTGCCTTTTCTATAGTAAATTATTCAAAAAATAATTTTATACTGTCGCAAATTTTAATTACGCCAGGAATTGCCTTTTCTATAGTAAATTATTCAAAAAATAATTTTTTACTGTCGCAAATTTTAATTACGCCAGGGATTGCCTTTTCTATAGTAAATTATTCAAAAAATAATTTTCTACTGTCGCAAATTTTAATTGCGCCAGGGATTGCCTTTTCTATAGTAAATTATTCAAGAAATAATTTTTTACTGTCGCAAATTTTAATTACGCCTGGGATTGCTTTTCTATAGTAAATTATTCAAAAAATAATTTTTTACTGTCGCAATTTTTAATTGCGCCATGGATTGCCTTTTCTATAGTAAATTATTCAAAAAATAATTTTTTATTGTCGCAAATTTTAATTGCGCCAGGGATTGCCTTTTCTACAGTAAATTATTCAAAAAATAATTTTATACTGTCGCAAATTTTAATTGCGCCAGGGATTGCCTTTTCTATAGTAAATTATTCAAAAAATAATTTTCTACTGTCGCAAATTTTAATTACGCCAGGGATTGCCTTTTCTATAGTAAATTATTCAAAAAATAATTTTCTACTGTCGCAAATTTCAAATATCCCAGGGATTGCCTTTTGTATAGTAAATTATTCAAAAAATAATTTTTTACTGTCGCAAATTTTAAGTGCGCCAGGGATTGCCTTTTCTATAGTAAATTATTCAAAAAATAATTTTCTACTGTCGCAAATTTTAATTACGCCAGGGATTGCCTTTTCTATAGTAAATTATTCAAAAAATAATTTTCTACTGTCGCAAATTTTAATTGCGCCAGGGATTGCCTTTTCTATAGTAAATTATTCAAAAAATAATTTTTTACTATCGCAAATTTTAATTGCGCCAGGGATTGCCTTTTATATAGTAAATTATTCAAAAAATAATTTTATACTGTCGCAAATTTTAATTGCGCCAGGGATTGCCTTTTCTATAGTAAATTATTCAAAAAATAATTTTCAACTGTCGCATATTTTAATTGCGCCAGGGATTGCCTTTTCTATAGTAAATTATTCAAAAAATAATTTTTTACTATCGCAAATTTTAAGTGCGCCAGGGATTGCCTTTTCTATAGTAAATTATTCAAAAAATAATTTTCTACTGTTGCAAATTTCAAATCCGCCAGGGATTGCCTTTTCTATAGTAAATTATTCAAAAAATAATTTTTTACTGTCGCAAATTTTAAGTGCGCCAGGGATTGCCTTTTCTATAGTAAATTATTCAAAAAATAATTTTCTAGTGTCGCAAATTTTAATTACGCCAGGGATTGCCATTTCTATAGTAAATTATTCAAAAAATAATTTTCTACTGTCGCAAATTTTAATTGCGCCAGGGATTGCCTTTTCTATAGTAAATTATTCAAAAAATAATTTTTTACTATCACAAATTTTAATTGCGCCAGGGATTGCCTTTTATATAGTAAATTATTGAAAAAATAATTGTATACTGTCGCAAATTTTAATTGCGACAGGGATTGCCTTTTCTATAGTAAATTATTCAAAAAATAATTTTCAACTGTCGCAAATTTTAATTGCGCCAGGGATTGCCTTTTCTATAGTAAATTATTCAAAAAATAATTTTTTACTATCGCAAATTTTAAGTGCGCCAGGGATTGCATTTTCTATAGTAAATTATTCAAAAAATAATTTTCTACTGTTGCAAATTTCAAATCCGCCAGGGATTGCCTTTTCTATAGTAAATTATTCAAAAAATAATTTTCAACTGTCGCAAATTTTAATTGCGCCAGGGATTGCCTTTTATATAGTAAATTATTCAAAAAATAATTTTATACTGTCGCAAATTTTAAATAGGCCAGGGATTGCCTTTTCTATAGTAAATTATTCAAAAAATAATTTTCTACTGTCGCAAATTTTAATTACGCCAGGGATTGCCTTTTCTACAGTAAATTTTTCAAAAAATAATTTTCAACTGTCGCAAATTTTAATTGCGCCAGGGATTGCCTTTTCTACAGTAAATTTTTCAAAAATTAATTTTTTACTGTCGCAAATTTTAAATACGCCAGGGATTGCCTTTTCTATAGTAAATTATTCAAAAAATAATTTTCTACTGTCGCAAATTTTAATTACGCCAGGGATTGCCTTTTCTATAGTAAATTATTCAAAAAATAATTGTATAATGTCGCTAATTTTAATTACGCCAGGGATTGCCTTTTCTATAGTAAATTATTCAAAAAATAATTTTCTACTGTCGCAAATTTTAATTACGCCAGGGATTGCCTTTTCTATTGTAAATTATTCAAAAAATAATTTTCTACTGTCGCAAATTTTAATTACGCCAGGGATTGCCTTTTCTATAATAAACTTTTCAAAAAATAATTTTCTACTGTCGCAAATTTTAATTGCGCCAGGGATTGCCTTTTCTATAGTAAATTATTCAAAAAATAATTTTCAACTGTCGCAAATTTTAATTACTCCAGGGATTGCCTTTTCTATAGTAAATTATTCAAAAAAAAATTTTTGCTGTCGCAAATTTTAATTACGCCAGGGATTGCCTTTTCTATAGTAAATTATTCAAAAAATAATTTTATACTGTCGCAAATTTTAAGTGCGCCAGGGATTGCCTTTTCTATAGTAAATTTTGCAAAAAATAATTTTTTACTGTCGCAAATTTTAATTGCGCCAGGGATTGCCTTTTCTATAGTAAATTATTTAAAAAATAATTTTCTACTGTCGCAAATTTTAATTACGCCAGGGATTGCCTTTTCTATAGTAAATTATTCAAAAAATAATTTTCAACAGTCGCAAATTTCAAATCCGCCAGGGATTGCCTTTCTATAGTAAATTATTCAAAAAATAATTTTATACTGTCGCAAATTTTCATTGCGCCAGGGATTGCCTTTTCTATAGTAAATTATTCAAAAAATAATTTTCAACTGTCGCAAATTTTAATTGCGCCAGGGATTGCCTTTTATATAGTAAATTATTCAAAAATAATTTTCTACTGTCGCAGATTTTAATTGCGCCAGGGATTGCCTTTTCTATAGTAAATTATTCAAAAAATAATTTTCTACTGTCGCAAGTTTTAATTGTGCCAGGGATTGCCTTTTCTATAGTAAATTTCTCACAAAATAATTTTCAACTGTCGCAAATTTTAATTACGCCAGGATTGCCTTTTCTATAGTAAATTATTCAAAAAATAATTTTCTACTGTCGCAAATTTTAAGTGCGCCAGGGATTGCCTTTTCTATATTAAATTATTCAAAAATAATTTTCTACTGTCGCAAATTTTAAGTGCGCCAGGGATTGCCTTTTCTATAGTAAATTATTCAAAAAATAATTTTCAACTGTTGCAAATTTTAATTGCGCCAGGGATTGCCATTTATATAGTAAATTATTCAAAAAATAATTTTATACTGTCGCAAATTTTAATTGCGCCAGGGATTGCCTTTTATATAGTAAATTATTCAAAAAATAATTTTCAACTGTCGCAAATTTTAATTGCGCCAGGGATTGCCTTTTCTATAGTAAATTATTCAAAAAATAATTTTTTACTATCGCAAATTTTAAGTGCGCCAGGGATTGCCTTTTCTATAGTATATTATCCAAAAAATAATTTTCTACTGTCGCAAATTCAAATCCGCCAGGGATTGCCTTTTCTATAGTAAATTATTCAAAAAATAATTTTCAACTCTCGCAAATTTTAATTGCGCCAGGGATTGCCTTTTCTATAGTAAATTATTCAAAAAATAATTTTATACTGTCGCAAATTTTAATTGCGCCAGGGATTGCCTTTTATATAGTAAATTATTCAAAAAATAATTTTCAACTGTCGCAAATTTTAATTGCGCCAGGGATTGCCTTTTCTATAGTAAATTATACAAAAAATAATTTTTTACTATCGCAAATTTTAAGTGTGCCAGGGATTGCCTTTTCTATAGTAAATTATTCAAAAAATAATTTTTTACTATCGCAAGTTTTAATTACGCCAGGGATTGCCTTTTCTATAGTAAATTTTTCAAAAAATAATTTTCAACTGTCGCAAATTTTAATTACGCCAGGGATTGCCTTTTCTATAGTAAATTATTCAAAAAATAATTTTCTACTGTCGCAAATTTTAAGTGCGCCAGGGATTGCCTTTTCTATAGTAAATTATTCAAAAAATAATTTTCAACTGTTGCAAATTTTAATTGCGCCAGGGATTGCCATTTATATAGTAAATTATTCAAAAAATAATTTTCAACTGTCGCAAATTTTAATTGCGCCAGGGATTGCCTTTTCTATAGTAAATTATTCAAAAAATAATTTTTTACTGTCGCAAATTTAAATTACGCCAGGGATTGCCTTTTCTATAGTAAATTATTCAAAAAATAATTTTCAACTGTCGCAAATTTTAATTGCGCCAGGGATTGCCTTTTCTATAGTAAATTATTCAAAAAATAATTTTTTACTATCGCAAGTTTTAATTACGCCAGGGATTGCCTTTTCTATAGTAAATTATTCAAAAAATAATTTTATAATGTCGCAAATTTTAATTGCGCCAGGGATTGCCTTTTCTATAGTAAATTATTCAAAAAATAATTTTCTACTGTCGCAAATTTTAATTACGCCAGGGATTGCCTTTTCTATAGTAAATTATTCAAAAAATAATTTTATACTGTCGCAAATTTTAATTACGCCAGGGATTGCCTTTTCTATAGTAAATTATTCAAAAAATAATTTTTTACTGTCGCAAATTTTAATTACGCCAGGGATTGCCTTTTCTATAGTAAATTATTCAAAAAATAATTTTCTACTGTCGCAAATTTTAATTGCGCCAGGGATTGCCTTTTCTATAGTAAATTATTCAAGAAATAATTTTTTACTGTCGCAAATTTTAATTACGCCTGGGATTGCTTTTCTATAGTAAATTATTCAAAAAATAATTTTTTACTGTCGCAATTTTTAATTGCGCCATGGATTGCCTTTTCTATAGTAAATTATTCAAAAAATAATTTTTTATTGTCGCAAATTTTAATTGCGCCAGGGATTGCCTTTTCTACAGTAAATTATTCAAAAAATAATTTTATACTGTCGCAAATTTTAATTGCGCCAGGGATTGCCTTTTCTATAGTAAATTATTCAAAAAATAATTTTCTACTGTCGCAAATTTTAATTACGCCAGGGATTGCCTTTTCTATAGTAAATTATTCAAAAAATAATTTTCTACTGTCGCAAATTTCAAATATCCCAGGAATTGCCTTTTGTATAGTAAATTATTCAAAAAATAATTTTTTACTGTCGCAAATTTTAAGTGCGCCAGGGATTGCCTTTTCTATAGTAAATTATTCAAAAAATAATTTTCTACTGTCGCAAATTTTAATTACGCCAGGGATTGCCTTTTCTATAGTAAATTATTCAAAAAATAATTTTCTACTGTCGCAAATTTTAATTGCGCCAGGGATTGCCTTTTCTATAGTAAATTATTCAAAAAATAATTTTTTACTATCGCAAATTTTAATTGCGCCAGGGATTGCCTTTTATATAGTAAATTATTCAAAAAATAATTTTATACTGTCGCAAATTTTAATTGCGCCAGGGATTGCCTTTTCTATAGTATATTATTCAAAAAATAATTTTCAACTGTCGCATATTTTAATTGCGCCAGGGATTGCCTTTTCTATAGTAAATTATTCAAAAAATAATTTTTTACTATCGCAAATTTTAAGTGCGCCAGGGATTGCCTTTTCTATAGTAAATTATTCAAAAAATAATTTTCTACTGTTGCAAATTTCAAATCCGCCAGGGATTGCCTTTTCTATAGTAAATTATTCAAAAAATAATTTTTTACTGTCGCAAATTTTAAGTGCGCCAGGGATTGCCTTTTCTATAGTAAATTATTCAAAAAATAATTTTCTAGTGTCGCAAATTTTAATTACACCAGGGATTGCCATTTCTATAGTAAATTATTCAAAAAATAATTTTCTACTGTCGCAAATTTTAATTGCGCCAGGGATTGCCTTTTCTATAGTAAATTATTCAAAAAATAATTTTTTACTATCGCAAATTTTAATTGCGCCAGGGATTGCCTTTTATATAGTAAATTATTGAAAAAATAATTGTATACTGTCGCAAATTTTAATTGCGACAGGGATTGCCTTTTCTATAGTAAATTATTCAAAAAATAATTTTCAACTGTCGCAAATTTTAATTGCGCCAGGGATTGCCTTTTCTATAGTAAATTATTCAAAAAATAATTTTTTACTATCGCAAATTTTAAGTGCGCCAGGGATTGCCTTTTCTATAGTAAATTATTCAAAAAATAATTTTCTACTGTTGCAAATTTCAAATCCGCCAGGGATTGCCTTTTCTATAGTAAATTATTCAAAAAATAATTTTCAACTGTCGCAAATTTTAATTGCGCCAGGGATTGCCTTTTATATAGTAAATTATTCAAAAAATAATTTTATACTGTCGCAAATTTTAAATAGGCCAGGGATTGCCTTTTCTATAGTAAATTATTCAAAAAATAATTTTCTACTGTCGCAAATTTTAATTACGCCAGGGATTGCCTTTTCTACAGTAAATTTTTCAAAAAATAATTTTCAACTGTCGCAAATTTTAATTGCGCCAGGGATTGCCTTTTCTACAGTAAATTTTTCAAAAATTAATTTTTTACTGTCGCAAATTTTAAATACGCCAGGGATTGCCTTTTCTATAGTAAATTATTCAAAAAATAATTTTCTACTGTCGCAAATTTTAATTACGCCAGGGATTGCCTTTTCTATAGTAAATTATTCAAAAAATAATTGTATAATGTCGCTAATTTTAATTACGCCAGGGATTGCCTTTTCTATAGTAAATTATTCAAAAAATAATTTTCTACTGTCGCAAATTTTAATTACGCCAGGGATTGCCTTTTCTATTGTAAATTATTCAAAAAATAATTTTCTACTGTCGCAAATTTTAATTACGCCAGGGATTGCCTTTTCTATAGTAAACTTTTCAAAAAATAATTTTCTACTGTCGCAAATTTTAATTGCGCCAGGGATTGCCTTTTCTATAGTAAATTATTCAAAAAATAATTTTCAACTGTCGCAAATTTTAATTACTCCAGGGATTGCCTTTTCTATAGTAAATTATTCAAAAAAAAATTTTTGCTGTCGCAAATTTTAATTACGCCAGGGATTGCCTTTTCTATAGTAAATTATTCAAAAAATAATTTTATACTGTCGCAAATTTTAAGTGCGCCAGGGATTGCCTTTTCTATAGTAAATTTTGCAAAAAATAATTTTTTACTGTCGCAAATTTTAATTGCGCCAGGGATTGCCTTTTCTATAGTAAATTATTTAAAAAATAATTTTCTACTGTCGCAAATTTTAATTACGCCAGGGATTGCCTTTTCTATAGTAAATTATTCAAAAAATAATTTTCAACAGTCGCATATTTCAAATCCGCCAGGGATTGCCTTTCTATAGTAAATTATTCAAAAAATAATTTTATACTGTCGCAAATTTTAATTGCGCCAGGGATTGCCTTTTCTATAGTAAATTATTCAAAAAATAATTTTCAACTGTCGCAAATTTTAATTGCGCCAGGGATTGCCTTTTATATAGTAAATTATTCAAAAATAATTTTCTACTGTCGCAGATTTTAATTGCGCCAGGGATTGCCTTTTCTATAGTAAATTATTCAAAAAATAATTTTCTACTGTCGCAAGTTTTAATTGTGCCAGGGATTGCCTTTTCTATAGTAAATTTCTCACAAAATAATTTTCAACTGTCGCAAATTTTAATTACGCCAGGGATTGCCTTTTCTATAGTAAATTATTCAAAAAATAATTTTCTACTGTCGCAAATTTTAAGTGCGCCAGGGATTGCCTTTTCTATAGTAAACTTTTCAAAAAATAATTTTCTACTGTCGCAAATTTTAATTGCGCCAGGGATTGCCTTTTCTATAGTAAATTATTCAAAAAATAATTTTCAACTGTCGCAAATTTTAATTACTCCAGGGATTGCCTTTTCTATAGTAAATTATTCAAAAAAAAATTTTTGCTGTCGCAAATTTTAATTACGCCAGGGATTGCCTTTTCTATAGTAAATTATTCAAAAAATAATTTTATACTGTCGCAAATTTTAAGTGCGCCAGGGATTGCCTTTTCTATAGTAAATTTTGCAAAAAATAATTTTTTACTGTCGCAAATTTTAATTGCGCCAGGGATTGCCTTTTCTATAGTAAATTATTTAAAAAATAATTTTCTACTGTCGCAAATTTTAATTACGCCAGGGATTGCCTTTTCTATAGTAAATTATTCAAAAAATAATTTTCAACAGTCGCAAATTTCAAATCCGCCAGGGATTGCCTTTCTATAGTAAATTATTCAAAAAATAATTTTATACTGTCGCAAATTTTAATTGCGCCAGGGATTGCCTTTTCTATAGTAAATTATTCAAAAAATAATTTTCAACTGTCGCAAATTTTAATTGCGCCAGGGATTGCCTTTTATATAGTAAATTATTCAAAAATAATTTTCTACTGTCGCAGATTTTAATTGCGCCAGGGATTGCCTTTTCTATAGTAAATTATTCAAAAAATAATTTTCTACTGTCGCAAGTTTTAATTGTGCCAAGGATTGCCTTTTCTATAGTAAATTTCTCACAAAATAATTTTCAACTGTCGCAAATTTTAATTACGCCAGGGATTGCCTTTTCTATAGTAAATTATTCAAAAAATAATTTTCTACTGTCGCAAATTTTAAGTGCGCCAGGGATTGCCTTTTCTATATTAAATTATTCAAAAAATAATTTTCTACTGTCGCAAATTTTAAGTGCGCCAGGGATTGCCTTTTCTATAGTAAATTATTCAAAAAATAATTTTCAACTGTTGCAAATTTTAATTGCGCCAGGGATTGCCATTTATATAGTAAATTATTCAAAAAATAATTTTATACTGTCGCAAATTTTAATTGCGCCAGGGATTGCCTTTTATATAGTAAATTATTCAAAAAATAATTTTCAACTGTCGCAAATTTTAATTGCGCCAGGGATTGCCTTTTCTATAGTAAATTATTCAAAAAATAATTTTTTACTATCGCAAATTTTAAGTGCGCCAGGGATTGCCTTTTCTATAGTATATTATCCAAAAAATAATTTTCTACTGTCGCAAATTCAAATCCGCCAGGGATTGCCTTTTCTATAGTAAATTATTCAAAAAATAATTTTCAACTCTCGCAAATTTTAATTGCGCCAGGGATTGCCTTTTCTATAGTAAATTATTCAAAAAATAATTTTATACTGTCGCAAATTTTAATTGCGCCAGGGATTGCCTTTTATATAGTAAATTATTCAAAAAATAATTTTCAACTGTCGCAAATTTTAATTGCGCCAGGGATTGCCTTTTCTATAGTAAATTATACAAAAAATAATTTTTTACTATCGCAAATTTTAAGTGTGCCAGGGATTGCCTTTTCTATAGTAAATTATTCAAAAAATAATTTTTTACTATCGCAAGTTTTAATTACGCCAGGGATTGCCTTTTCTATAGTAAATTTTTCAAAAAATAATTTTCAACTGTCGCAAATTTTAATTACGCCAGGGATTGCCTTTTCTATAGTAAATTATTCAAAAAATAATTTTTTACTGTCCGACATTTTAAGTGCGCCAGGGATTGCCTTTTCTATAGTAAATTATTCAAAAAATTATTTTCTACTGTCGCAAATTTCAAATCCGCCAGGGATTGCCTTTTCTATAGTAAATTATTCAAAAAATAATTTTCAACTGTCGCAAATTTTAATTGCGCCAGGGATTGCCTTTTATATAGTAAATTATTCAAAAAATAATTTTTTACTATCGCAAATTTTAAGTGCGCCAGGGATTGCCTTTTCTATAGTATATTATCCAAAAAATAATTTTCTACTGTCGCAAATTCAAATCCGCCAGGTATTGCCTTTTCTATAGTAAATTATTCAAAAAATATTTTTCAACTGTCGCAAATTTTAATTGCGCCAGGGATTGCCTTTTCTATAGTAAATTATTCAAAAAATAATTTTTTACTGTCGCAAATTTTAAATACGCCAGGGATTGCCTTTTCTATAGTAAATTATTCAAAAAATAATTTTCTACTGTCGCAAATTTTAATTACGCCAGGGATTGCCTTTTCTACAGTAAATTTTTCAAAATAATGTTTTACTATCGCAAATTTTAAGTGTGCCAGGGATTGCCTTTTCTATAGTAAATTATTCAAAAAATAATTTTTTACTATCGCAAGTTTTAATTACGCCAGGGATTGCCTTTTCTATAGTAAATTTTTCAAAAAATAATTTTCAACTGTCGCAAATTTTAATTACGCCAGGGATTTCCTTTTCTATAGTAAATTATTCAAAAAATAATTTTCAACTGTCGCAAATTTTAAGTGCGCCAGGGATTGCCTTTTATATAGTAAATTATTCAAAAAATAATTTTCTACTGTCGCAAATTTTCATTGCGCCAGGGATTGCCTTTTCTATAGTAAATTATTCAAAAAATAATTTTCTACTGTCGCAAGTTTTAATTGCGCCAGGGATTGCCTTTTCTATAGTAAATTTCTCACAAAATAATTTTCAACTGTCGCAAATTTTAATTACGCCAGGGATTGCCTTTTCTATAGTAAATTATTCAAAAAATAATTTTCTACTGTCGCAAATTTTAAGTGCGCCAGGGATTGCCTTTTCTATAGTAAATTATTCAAAAAATAATTTTCTACTTTCGCAAATTTTAAGTGCGCCAGGGATTGCCTTTTCTATAGTAAATTATTCAAAAAATAATTTTCAACTGTCGCAAATTTTAATTGCGCCAGGGATTGCCTTTTATATAGTAAATTATTCAAAAAATAATTTTATACTGTCGCAAATTTTAATTTCGCCAGGGATTGCCTTTTATATAGTAAATTATTCAAAAAATAATTTTCAACTGTCGCAAATTTTAATTGCGCCAGGGATTGCCTTTTCTATAGTAAATTATTCAAAAAATAATTTTTTACTATCGCAAATTTTAAGTGCGCCAGGGATTGCCTTTTCTATAGTAAATTATCCAAAAAATAATTTTCTACTGTCGCAAATTCAAATCAGCCAGGGATTGCCTTTTCTACAGTAAATTTTTCAAAAAATAATTTTCAACTGTCGCAAATTTTAATTACGCCAGGGATTTCCTTTTCTATAGTAAATTATTCAAAAAATAATTTTCAACTGTCGCAAATTTTAATTACGCCAGGGATTTCCTTTTCTATAGTAAATTATTCAAAAAATAATTTTCAACTGTCGCAAATTTTAAGTGCGCCAGGGATTGCCTTTTATATAGTAAATTATTCAAAAAATAATTTTCTACTGTCGCAAATTTTCATTGCGCCAGGGATTGCCTTTTCTATAGTAAATTATTCAAAAAATAATTTTCTACTGTCGCAAGTTTTAATTGCGCCAGGGATTGCCTTTTCTATAGTAAATTTCTCACAAAATAATTTTCAACTGTCGCAAATTTTAATTACGCCAGGGATTGCCTTTTCTATAGTAAATTATTCAAAAAATAATTTTCTACTGTCGCAAATTTTAAGTGCGCCAGGGATTGCCTTTTCTATAGTAAATTATTCAAAAAATATTTTTCTACTATCGCAAATTTTAAGTGTGCCAGGGATTGCCTTTTCTATAGTAAATTATTCAAAAAATAATTTTTTACTATCGCAAGTTTTAATTACGCCAGGGATTGCCTTTTCTATAGTAAATTTTTCAAAAAATAATTTTCAACTGTCGCAAATTTTAATTACGCCAGGGATTTCCTTTTCTATAGTAAATTATTCAAAAAATAATTTTCAACTGTCGCAAATTTTAAGTGCGCCAGGGATTGCCTTTTATATAGTAAATTATTCAAAAAATAATTTTCTACTGTCGCAAATTTTCATTGCGCCAGGGATTGCCTTTTCTATAGTAAATTATTCAAAAAATAATTTTCTACTGTCGCAAGTTTTAATTGCGCCAGGGATTGCCTTTTCTATAGTAAATTTCTCACAAAATAATTTTCAACTGTCGCAAATTTTAATTACGCCAGGGATTGCCTTTTCTATAGTAAATTATTCAAAAAATAATTTTCTACTGTCGCAAATTTTAAGTGCGCCAGGGATTGCCTTTTCTATAGTAAATTATTCAAAAAATTATTTTCTACTGTCGCAAATTTCAAATCCGCCAGGGATTGCCTTTTCTATAGTAAATTATTCAAAAAATAATTTTCAACTGTCGCAAATTTTAATTGCGCCAGGGATTGCCTTTTATATAGTAAATTATTTAAAAAATAATTTTATACTGTCGCAAATTTTAAATACGCCAGGGATTGCCTTTTCTATAGTAAATTATTCAAAAAATAATTTTCTACTGTCGCAAATTTTAATTACGCCAGGGATTGCCTTTTCTACAGTAAATTTTTCAAAAAATAATTTTCAGCTGTCGCAAATTTTAATTGCGCCAGGGATTGCCTTTTCTACAGTAAATTTTTCAAAAATTAATTTTTTACTGTCGCAAATTTTAAATACGCCAGGGATTGCCTTTTCTATAGTAAATTATTCAAAAAATAATTTTCTACTGTCGCAAAATTTAATTACGCCAGGGATTGCCTTTTCTATAGTAAATTATTCAAAAAATAATTTTTTAATATCGCAAGTTTTAATTACGCCAGGGATTGCCTTTTCTATAGTAAATTTTTCAAAAAATAATTTTCAACTGTCGCAAATTTTAATTACGCCAGGGATTTCCTTTTCTATAGTAAATTATTCAAAAAATAATTTTTTACTATCGCAAATTTTAAGTGCGCCAGGGATTGCCTTTTATATAGTAAATTATTCAAAAAATAATTTTCTACTGTCGCAAATTTTCATTGCGCCAGGGATTGCCTTTTCTATAGTAAATTATTCAAAAAATAATTTTCTACTGTCGCAAGTTTTAATTGCGCCAGGGATTGCCTTTTCTATAGTAAATTTCTCACAAAATAATTTTCAACTGTCGCAAATTTTAATTACGCCAGGGATTGCCTTTTCTATAGTAAATTATTCAAAAAATAATTTTCTACTGTCGCAAATTTTAAGTGCGCCAGGGATTGCCTTTTCTATAGTAAATTATTCAAAAAATAATTTTCTACTGTCGCAAATTTTAAGTGCGCCAGGGATTGCCTTTTCTATAGTAAATAATTCAAAAAATAATTTTCAACTGTCGCAAATTTTAATTGCGCCAGGGATTGCCTTTTATATAGTAAATTATTCAAAAAATAATTTTATACTGTCGCAAATTTTAATTTCGCCAGGGATTGCCTTTTATATAGTAAATTATTCAAAAAATAATTTTCAACTGTCGCAAATTTTAATTGCGCCAGGGATTGCCTTTTCTATAGTAAATTATTCAAAAAATAATTTTTTACTATCGCAAATTTTAAGTGCGCCAGGGATTGCCTTTTCTATAGTAAATTATCCAAAAAATAATTTTTTACTGTCGCAAATTCAAATCCGCCAGGGATTGCCTTTTCTATAGTAAATTATTCAAAAAATATTTTTCAATTGTAGCAAATTTTAATTGCGCCAGGGATTGCCTTTTCTACAGTAAATTTTTCAAAAATTAATTTTTTACTGTCGCAAATTTTAAGTACGCCAGGGATTGCCTTTTCTATAGTAAATTATTCAAAAAATAATTTTCTACTGTCGCAAATTTTAATTACGCCAGGGATTGCCTTTTCTATAGTAAATTATTCAAAAAATAATTTTCAAATGTCGCAAATTTTAATTGCTCCAGGGATTGCCTTTTATATAGTAAATTATTCAAAAAATAATTTTCTACTGTCGCACATTTTAATTGCGCCAGGGATTGCCTTTTCTATAGTAAATTATTCAAAAAATAATTTTTTACTATCGCAAATTTTAAGTGCGCCAGGGATTGCCTTTTCTATAGTAAATTATCCAAAAAATAATTTTCTACTGTCGCAAATTCAAATCCGCCAGGTATTGCCTTTTCTATAGTAAATTATTCAAAAAATATTTTTCAACTGTCGCAAATTTTAATTGCGCCAGGGATTGCCTTTTCTATAGTAAATTATTCAAAAAATAATTTTTTACTGTCGCAAATTTTAAATACGCCAGGGATTGCCTTTTCTATAGTAAATTATTCAAAAAATAATTTTCTACTGTCGCAAATTTTAATTACGCCAGGGATTGCCTTTTCTACAGTAAATTTTTCAAAATAATGTTTTACTATCGCAAATTTTAAGTGTGCCAGGGATTGCCTTTTCTATAGTAAATTATTCAAAAAATAATTTTTTACTATCGCAAGTTTTAATTACGCCAGGGATTGCCTTTTCTATAGTAAATTTTTCAAAAAATAATTTTCAACTGTCGCAAATTTTAATTACGCCAGGGATTTCCTTTTCTATAGTAAATTATTCAAAAAATAATTTTCAACTGTCGCAAATTTTAAGTGCGCCAGGGATTGCCTTTTATATAGTAAATTATTCAAAAAATAATTTTCTACTGTCGCAAATTTTCATTGCGCCAGGGATTGCCTTTTCTATAGTAAATTATTCAAAAAATAATTTTCTACTGTCGCAAGTTTTAATTGCGCCAGGGATTGCCTTTTCTATAGTAAATTTCTCACAAAATAATTTTCAACTGTCGCAAATTTTAATTACGCCAGGGATTGCCTTTTCTATAGTAAATTATTCAAAAAATAATTTTCTACTGTCGCAAATTTTAAGTGCGCCAGGGATTGCCTTTTCTATAGTAAATTATTCAAAAAATAATTTTCTACTTTCGCAAATTTTAAGTGCGCCAGGGATTGCCTTTTCTATAGTAAATTATTCAAAAAATAATTTTCAACTGTCGCAAATTTTAATTGCGCCAGGGATTGCCTTTTATATAGTAAATTATTCAAAAAATAATTTTATACTGTCGCAAATTTTAATTTCGCCAGGGATTGCCTTTTATATAGTAAATTATTCAAAAAATAATTTTCAACTGTTGCAAATTTTAATTGCGCCAGGGATTGCCTTTTCTATAGTAAATTATTCAAAAAATAATTTTTTACTATCGCAAATTTTAAGTGCGCCATGGATTGCCTTTTCTATAGTAAATTATCCAAAAAATAATTTTCTACTGTCGCAAATACAAATCAGCCAGGGATTGCCTTTTCTACAGTAAATTTTTCAAAAACTAATTTTCAACTGTCGCAAATTTTAATTACGCCAGGGATTTCCTTTTCTATAGTAAATTATTCAAAAAATAATTTTCAACTGTCGCAAATTTTAATTACGCCAGGGATTTCCTTTTCTATAGTAAATTATTCAAAAAATAATTTTCAACTGTCGCAAATTTTAAGTGCGCCAGGGATTGCCTTTTATATAGTAAATTATTCAAAAAATAATTTTCTACTGTCGCAAATTTTCATTGCGCCAGGGATTGCCTTTTCTATAGTAAATTATTCAAAAAATAATTTTCTACTGTCGCAAGTTTTAATTGCGCCAGGGATTGCCTTTTCTATAGTAAATTTCTCACAAAATAATTTTCAACTGTCGCAAATTTTAATTACGCCAGGGATTGCCTTTTCTATAGTAAATTATTCAAAAAATAATTTTCTACTGTCGCAAATTTTAAGTGCGCCAGGGATTGCCTTTTCTATAGTAAATTATTCAAAAAATATTTTTCTACTATCGCAAATTTTAAGTGTGCCAGGGATTGCCTTTTCTATAGTAAATTATTCAAAAAATAATTTTTTACTATCGCAAGTTTTAATTACGCCAGGGATTGCCTTTTCTATAGTAAATTTTTCAAAAAATAATTTTCAACTGTCGCAAATTTTAATTACGCCAGGGATTTCCTTTTCTATAGTAAATTATTCAAAAAATAATTTTCAACTGTCGCAAATTTTAAGTGCGCCAGGGATTGCCTTTTATATAGTAAATTATTCAAAAAATAATTTTCTACTGTCGCAAATTTTCATTGCGCCAGGGATTGCCTTTTCTATAGTAAATTATTCAAAAAATAATTTTCTACTGTCGCAAGTTTTAATTGCGCCAGGGATTGCCTTTTCTATAGTAAATTTCTCACAAAATAATTTTCAACTGTCGCAAATTTTAATTACGCCAGGGATTGCCTTTTCTATAGTAAATTATTCAAAAAATAATTTTCTACTGTCGCAAATTTTAAGTGCGCCAGGGATTGCCTTTTCTATAGTAAATTATTCAAAAAATTATTTTCTACTGTCGCAAATTTCAAATCCGCCAGGGATTGCCTTTTCTATAGTAAATTATTCAAAAAATAATTTTCAACTGTCGCAAATTTTAATTGCGCCAGGGATTGCCTTTTATATAGTAAATTATTTAAAAAATAATTTTATACTGTCGCAAATTTTAAATACGCCAGGGATTGCCTTTTCTATAGTAAATTATTCAAAAAATAATTTTCTACTGTCGCAAATTTTAATTACGCCAGGGATTGCCTTTTCTACAGTAAATTTTTCAAAAAATAATTTTCAGCTGTCGCAAATTTTAATTGCGCCAGGGATTGCCTTTTCTACAGTAAATTTTTCAAAAATTAATTTTTTACTGTCGCAAATTTTAAATACGCCAGGGATTGCCTTTTCTATAGTAAATTATTCAAAAAATAATTTTCTACTGTCGCAAAATTTAATTACGCCAGGGATTGCCTTTTCTATAGTAAATTATTCAAAAAATAATTTTTTAATATCGCAAGTTTTAATTACGCCAGGGATTGCCTTTTCTATAGTAAATTTTTCAAAAAATAATTTTCAACTGTCGCAAATTTTAATTACGCCAGGGATTTCCTTTTCTATAGTAAATTATTCAAAAAATAATTTTTTACTATCGCAAATTTTAAGTGCGCCAGGGATTGCCTTTTATATAGTAAATTATTCAAAAAATAATTTTCTACTGTCGCAAATTTTCATTGCGCCAGGGATTGCCTTTTCTATAGTAAATTATTCAAAAAATAATTTTCTACTGTCGCAAGTTTTAATTGCGCCAGGGATTGCCTTTTCTATAGTAAATTTCTCACAAAATAATTTTCAACTGTCGCAAATTTTAATTACGCCAGGGATTGCCTTTTCTATAGTAAATTATTCAAAAAATAATTTTCTACTGTCGCAAATTTTAAGTGCGCCAGGGATTGCCTTTTCTATAGTAAATTATTCAAAAAATAATTTTCTACTGTCGCAAATTTTAAGTGCGCCAGGGATTGCCTTTTCTATAGTAAATAATTCAAAAAATAATTTTCAACTGTCGCAAATTTTAATTGCGCCAGGGATTGCCTTTTATATAGTAAATTATTCAAAAAATAATTTTATACTGTCGCAAATTTTAATTTCGCCAGGGATTGCCTTTTATATAGTAAATTATTTAAAAAATAATTTTCAACTGTCGCAAATTTTAATTGCGCCAGGGATTGCCTTTTCTATAGTAAATTATTCAAAAAATAATTTTTTACTATCGCAAATTTTAAGTGCGCCAGGGATTGCCTTTTCTATAGTAAATTATCCAAAAAATAATTTTTTACTGTCGCAAATTCAAATCCGCCAGGGATTGCCTTTTCTATAGTAAATTATTCAAAAAATATTTTTCAACTGTAGCAAATTTTAATTGCGCCAGGGATTGCCTTTTCTACAGTAAATTTTTCAAAAATTAATTTTTTACTGTCGCAAATTTTAAGTACGCCAGGGATTGCCTTTTCTATAGTAAATTATTCAAAAAATAATTTTCTACTGTCGCAAATTTTAATTACGCCAGGGATTGCCTTTTCTATAGTAAATTATTCAAAAAATAATTTTCAACTGTCGCAAATTTTAATTGCTCCAGGGATTGCCTTTTATATAGTAAATTATTCAAAAAATAATTTTCTACTGTCGCACATTTTAATTGCGCCAGGGATTGCCTTTTCTATAGTAAATTATTCAAAAAATAATTTTTTACTATCGCAAATTTTAAGTGCGCCAGGGATTGCCTTTTCTATAGTAAATTATCCAAAAAATAATTTTCTACTGTCGCAAATTCAAATCCGCCAGGTATTGCCTTTTCTATAGTAAATTATTCAAAAAATATTTTTCAACTGTCGCAAATTTTAATTGCGCCAGGGATTGCCTTTTCTATAGTAAATTATTCAAAAAATAATTTTTTACTGTCGCAAATTTTAAATACGCCAGGGATTGCCTTTTCTATAGTAAATTATTCAAAAAATAATTTTCTACTGTCGCAAATTTTAATTACGCCAGGGATTGCCTTTTCTACAGTAAATTTTTCAAAATAATGTTTTACTATCGCAAATTTTAAGTGTGCCAGGGATTGCCTTTTCTATAGTAAATTATTCAAAAAATAATTTTTTATTATCGCAAGTTTTAATTACGCCAGGGATTGCCTTTTCTATAGTAAATTTTTCAAAAAATAATTTTCAACTGTCGCAAATTTTAATTACGCCAGGGATTTCCTTTTCTATAGTAAATTATTCAAAAAATAATTTTCAACTGTCGCAAATTTTAAGTGCGCCAGGGATTGCCTTTTATATAGTAAATTATTCAAAAAATAATTTTCTACTGTCGCAAATTTTCATTGCGCCAGGGATTGCCTTTTCTATAGTAAATTATTCAAAAAATAATTTTCTACTGTCGCAAGTTTTAATTGCGCCAGGGATTGACTTTTCTATAGTAAATTTCTCACAAAATAATTTTCAACTGTCGCAAATTTTAATTACGCCAGGGATTGCCTTTTCTATAGTAAATTATTCAAAAATTAATTTTCTACTGTCGCAAATTTTAAGTGCGCCAGGGATTGCCTTTTCTATAGTAAATTATTCAAAAAATAATTTTCTACTTTCGCAAATTTTAAGTGCGCCAGGGATTGCCTTTTCTATAGTAAATTATTCAAAAAATAATTTTCAACTGTCGCAAATTTTAATTGCGCCAGGGATTGCCTTTTATATAGTAAATTATTCAAAAAATAATTTTATACTGTCGCAAATTTTAATTTCGCCAGGGATTGCCTTTTATATAGTAAATTATTCAAAAAATAATTTTCAACTGTCGCAAATTTTAATTGCGCCAGGGATTGCCTTTTCTATAGTAAATTATTCAAAAAATAATTTTTTACTATCGCAAATTTTAAGTGCGCCAGGGATTGCCTTTTCTATAGTAAATTATCCAAAAAATAATTTTCTACTGTCGCAAATTCAAATCAGCCAGGGATTGCCTTTTCTACAGTAAATTTTTCAAAAAATAATTTTCAACTGTCGCAAATTTTAATTACGCCAGGGATTTCCTTTTCTATAGTAAATTATTCAAAAAATAATTTTCAACTGTCGCAAATTTTAATTACGCCAGGGATTTCCTTTTCTATAGTAAATTATTCAAAAAATAATTTTCAACTGTCGCAAATTTTAAGTGCGCCAGGGATTGCCTTTTATATAGTAAATTATTCAAAAAATAATTTTCTACTGTCGCAAATTTTCATTGCGCCAGGGATTGCCTTTTCTATAGTAAATTATTCAAAAAATAATTTTCTACTGTCGCAAGTTTTAATTGCGCCAGGGATTGCCTTTTCTATAGTAAATTTCTCACAAAATAATTTTCAACTGTCGCAAATTTTAATTGCGCCAGGGATTGCCTTTTCTATAGTAAATTATTCAAAAAATAATTTTCTACTGTCGCAAATTTTAAGTGCGCCAGGGATTGCCTTTTCTATAGTAAATTATTCAAAAAATATTTTTCTACTATCGCAAATTTTAAGTGTGCCAGGGATTGCCTTTTCTATAGTAAATTATTCAAAAAATAATTTTTTACTATCGCATGTTTTAATTACGCCAGGGATTGCCTTTTCTATAGTAAATTTTTCAAAAAATAATTTTCAACTGTCGCAAATTTTAATTACGCCAGGGATTTCCTTTTCTATAGTAAATTATTCAAAAAATAATTTTCAACTGTCGCAAATTTTAAGTGCGCCAGGGATTGCCTTTTATATAGTAAATTATTCAAAAAATAATTTTCTACTGTCGCAAATTTTCATTGCGCCAGGGATTGCCTTTTCTATAGTAAATTATTCAAAAAATAATTTTCTACTGTCGCAAGTTTTAATTGCGCCAGGGATTGCCTTTTCTATAGTAAATTTCTCACAAAATAATTTTCTACTGTCGCAAGTTTTAATTACGCCAGGGATTGCCTTTTCAATAGTAAATTTTTCAAAAAATAATTTTCAACTGTCGCAAATTTTAATTACGCCAGTAATTTCCTTTTCTATAGTAAATTATTCAAAAAATAATTTTTTACTATCGCAAATTTTAAGTGCGCCAGGGATTGCCTTTTCTATAGTAAATTATTCAAAAAATTATTTTCTACTGTCGCAAATTTCAAATCCGCCAGGGATTGCCTTTTCTATAGTAAATTATTCAAAAAATAATTTTCAACTTTCGCAAATTTTAATTGCGCCAGGGATTGCCTTTTATATAGTAAATTATTTAAAAAATAATTTTATACTGTCGCAAATTTTAAATACGCCAGGGATTGCCTTTTCTATAGTAAATTATTCAAAAAATAATTTTCTACTGTCGCAAATTTTAATTACGCCAGGGATTGACTTTTCTACAGTAAATTTTTCAAAAAATAATTTTCAACTGTCGCAAATTTTAATTGCGCCAGGGATTGCCTTTTCTACAGTAAATTTTTCAAAAATTAATTTTTTACTGTCGCAAATTTTAAGTACGCCAGGGATTGCCTTTTCTATAGTAAATTATTCAAAAAATAATTTTCTACTGTCGCAAATTTTAATTACGCCAGGGATTGCCTTTTCTATAATAAATTATTCAAAAAATAATTTTCAACTGTCGCAAATTTTAATTGCTCCAGGGATTGCCTTTTATATAGTAAATTATTCAAAAAATAATTTTCTACTGTCGCACATTTTAATTGCGCTAGGGATTGCCTTTTCTATAGTAAATTATTCAAAAAATAATTTTTTACTATCGCAAATTTTAAGTGCGCCAGGGATTGCCTTTTCTATAGTAAATTATCCAAAAAATAATTTTCTACTGTCGCAAATTCAAATCCGCCAGGGATTGCCTTTTCTATAGTAAATTATTCAAAAAATATTTTTCAACTGTAGCAAATTTTAATTGCGCCAGGGATTGCCTTTTCTATAGTAAATTATTCAAAAAATAATTTTTTACTGTCGCAAATTTTAAATACGCCAGGGATTGCCTTTTCTATAGTAAATTATTCAAAAAATAATTTTCTACTGTCGCAAATTTTAATTACGCCAGGGATTGCCTTTTCTATAGTAAATTATTCAAAAAATAATTTTTTACTATCGCAAATTTCAAATCCGCCAGGGATTGCCTTTTCTATAGTAAATTATTCAAAAAATAATTTTCAACTGTCGCAAATTTTAATTGCGCCAGGGATTGCCTTTTATATAGTAAATTATTTAAAAAATAATTTTATACTGTCACAAATTTTAAATACGCCAGGGATTGCCTTTTCTATAGTAAATTATTCAAAAAATAATTTTCTACTGTCGCAAATTTTAATTACGCCAGGGATTGCCTTTTCTACAGTAAATTTTTCAAAAAATAATTTTCAACTGTCGCAAATTTTAATTGCGCCAGGGATTGCCTTTTCTACAGTAAATTTTTCAAAAATTAATTTTTTACTGTCGCAAATTTTAAATACGCCAGGGATTGCCTTTTCTATAGTAAATTATTCAAAAAATAATTTTCTACTGTCGCAAATTTTAAATACGCCAGGGATTGCCTTTTCTATAGTAAATTATTCAAAAAATAATTTTCTACTGTCGCAAATTTTAATTACGCCAGGGATTGCCTTTTCTATAGTAAACTTTTCAAAAAATAATTTTCTACTGTCGCAAATTTTAATTACGCCAGGGATTGCCTTTTCTATAGTAAATTATTCAAAAAATAATTTTGTACTGTCGCAAATTTTAATTACGCCAGGGATTGCCTTTTCTATACTATATTATTCAAAAAATAATTTTCTACTGTCGCAAATTTTAATTGCGCCAGGGATTGCCTTTTCTATAGTAAATTATTCAAAAAATAATTGTTTACTGTCGCAAATTTTAATTGCGCCAGGTATTGCCTTTTCTACAGTAAATTTTTCTGAAATTAATTTTTTACTGTCGCAAATTTTAAATACGCCAGGGATTGCCTTTTCTATAGTAAATTATTCAAAAAATAATTTTCTACTGTCGCAAATTTTAATTACGCCAGGGATTGCATTTTCTATAGTAAATTATTCAAAAAATAATTTTATACTGTCGCAAATTTTAATTGCGCCAGGGATTGCCTTTTCTATAGTAAATTATTCAAAAAATAATTTTCTACTGTCGCAAATTTTAATTACGCCAGGGATTGCATTTTCTATAGTAAATTATTCAAAAAATAATTTTATACTGTCGCAAATTTTAATTGCGCCAGGGATTGCCTTTTCTATAGTAAATTATTCAAAAAATAATTTTCTACTGTCGCAAATTTTAATTACGCCAGGGATTGCCTTTTCTATAGTAAATTATTCAAAAAATAATTTTGTACTGTCGCAAATTTTAAATACGGAAGGGATTGCCTTTTCTATAGTAAATTTCTCACAAAATAATTTTCAACTGTCGCAAATTTTAATTACGCCAGGTATTGCCTTTTCTATAGTAAATTATTCAAAAAATAATTTTCTACTGTCGCAAATTTTAAGTGCGCCAGGGATTGCCTTTTCTTTAGTAAATTATTCAAAAAATAATTTTCTACTGTCGCAAATTTTAAGTGCGCCAGGGATTGCCTTTTCTATAGTAAATTATTCAAAAAATAATTTTCAACTGTCGCAAATTTTAATTGCTCCAGGGATTGCCTTTTATATAGTAAATTATTCAAAAAATAATTTTATACTGTCGCAAATTTTAATTGCGCCAGGGATTGCCTTTTATATAGTAAATTATTCAAAAAATAATTTTCAACTGTCGCAAATTTTAATTGCGCCAGGGATTGCCTTTTCTATAGTAAATTATTCAAAAAATAATTTTTTACTATCGCAAATTTTAATTGCGCCAGGGATTGCCTTTTATATAGTAAATTATTCAAAAAATAATTTTCTACTGTCGCAAGTTTTAATTGCGCCAGGGATTGCCTTTTCTATAGTAAATTATTCAAAAAATAATTTTCTACTGTCGCAAATTTTTATTGCGCCAGGGATTGCCTTTTCTATAGTAAATTATTCTAAAAATAATTTTCTACTGTCGCAAATTTTAATTACACCAGGGATTGCCTTTTCTATAGTAAATTATTCAAAAAATAATTTTATTCTGTCGCAAATTTTAATTACGCCAGGGATTGCCTTTTCTATAGTAAATTATTCAAAAAATAATTTTCTACTGTCGCAAATTTTAATTACGCCAGGGATTGCCTATTCTATAGTAAATTATTCAAAAAATAATTTTCTACTGTCGCAAATTTTAATTACGCCAGGGATTGCCTTTTCTATAGTATATTATTCAAAAAATAATTTTCTACTGTCGCAAATTTTAATTACGCCAGGGATTGCCTTTGCTATAGTAAATTATTCAAAAAATAATTTTTTACTGTCGCAAATTTTAATTACGCCAGGGATTGCCTTTTCTATAGTAAATTATTCAAAAAATAATTTTCAACTGTCGCAAATTTTAAGTGCGCCAGGGATTGCCTTTTCTATAGTAAATAATTCAAAAAATAATTTTCAACTGTCGCAAATTTTAATTACTCCAGGGATTGCCTTTTCTATAGTAAATTATTCAAAAAATAATTTTTTGCTGTCGCAAATTTTAATTACGCCAGGGATTGCCTTTTCTATAGTAAATTATTCAAAAAATAATTTTATACTGTCGCAAATTTTAAGTGCGCCAGGGATTGCCTTTTCTATAGTAAATTTTGCAAAAAATAATTTTTTATTGTCGCAAATTTTGATTGCGCCAGGGATTGCCTTTTCTATAGTAAATTATTCAAAAAATAATTTTCTACTGTCGCAAATTTTAATTACGCCAGGGATTGCCTTTTCTATAGTAAATTATTCAAAAAATAATTTTCAACTGTCGCAAATTTCAAATCCGCCAGCGATTGCCTTTCTATAGTAAATTATTCAAAAAATAATTTTATACTGTCGCAAATTTTAATTGCGCCAGGGATTGCCTTTTCTATAGTAAATTATTCAAAAAATAATTTTCAACTGTCGCAAATTTTAATTGCGCCAGGGATTGCCTTTTATATAGTAAATTATTCAAAAAATAATTTTCTACTGTCGCAAATTTTAATTGCGCCAGGGATTGCCTTTTCTATAGTAAATTATTCAAAAAATAATTTTCTACTGTCGCAAATTTTAATTGCGCCAGGGATTGCCTTTTCTATAGTAAATTTCTCACAAAATAATTTTCAACTGTCGCAAATTTTAATTACGCCAGGGATTGCCTTTTCTGTAGTAAATTATTCAAAAAATAATTTTCTACTGTCGCAAATTTTAATTGCGCCAGGGATTGCCTTTTCTATAGTAAATTATTCAAAAAATAATTTTCTACTGTCGCAAATTTTAATTACACCAGGGATTGCCTTTTCTATAGTAAATTATTCAAAAAATAATTTTATTCTGTCGCAAATTTTAATTACGCCAGGGATTGCCTTTTCTATAGTAAATTATTCAAAAAATAATTTTCTACTGTCGCAAATTTTAATTACGCCAGGGATTGCCTTTTCTATAGTAAATTATTCAAAAAATAATTTTCTACTGTCGCAAATTTTAATTACGCCAGGGATTGCCTTTTCTATAGTATATTATTCAAAAAATAATTTTCTACTGTCTCAAATTTTAATTACGCCAGGGATTGCCTTTTCTATAGTAAATTATTCAAAAAATAATTTTTTACTGTCGCAAATTTTAATTACGCCAGGGATTGCCTTTTCTATAGTAAATTATTCAAAAAATAATTTTCAACTGTCGCAAATTTTAAGTGCGCCAGGGATTGCCTTTTCTATAGTAAATAATTCAAAAAATAATTTTCAACTGTCGCAAATTTTAATTACTCCAGGGATTGCCTTTTCTATAGTAAATTATTCAAAAAATAATTTTTTGCTGTCGCAAATTTTAATTACGCCAGGGATTGCCTTTTCTATAGTAAATTATTCAAAAAATAATTTTATACTGTCGCAAATTTTAAGTGCGCCAGGGATTGCCTTTTCTATAGTAAATTTTGCAAAAAATAATTTTTTATTGTCGCAAATTTTAATTGCGCCAGGGATTGCCTTTTCTATAGTAAATTATTCAAAAAATAATTTTCTACTATCGCAAATTTTAATTACGCCAGGGATTGCCTTTTCTATAGTAAATTATTCAAAAAATAATTTTCAACTGTCGCAAATTTCAAATCCGCCAGGGATTGCCTTTCTATAGTAAATTATTCAAAAAATAATTTTATACTGTCGCAAATTTTAATTGCGCCAGGGATTGCCTTTTCTATAGTAAATTATTCAAAAAATAATTTTCAACTGTCGCAAATTTTAATTGCGCCAGGGATTGCCTTTTATATAGTATATTATTCAAAAAATAATTTTCTACTGTCGCAAATTTTAATTGCGCCAGGGATTGCCTTTTCTATAGTAAATTATTCAAAAAATAATTTTCTACTGTCGCAAATTTTAATTGCGCCAGGGATTGCCTTTTCTATAGTAAATTTCTCACAAAATAATTTTCAACTGTCGCAAATTTTAACTACGCCAGGGATTGCCTTTTCTATAGTAAATTATTCAAAAAATAATTTTCTACTGTCGCAAATTTTAAGTGCGCCAGGGATTGCCTTTTCTTTAGTAAATAATTCAAAAAATAATTTTCTACTGTCGCAAATTTTAATTACGCCAGGGATTGCCTTTTCTATAGTAAATTATTCAAAAAATAATTTTCTACTGTCGCAAATTTTAATTACGCCAGGGATTGCCTTTTCTATAGTAAATTATTCAAAAAATAATTTTTTACTGTCGCAAATTTTAATTACGCCAGGGATTGCCTTTTCTATAGTAAATCATTCAAAAAATAATTTTCAACTGTCGCAAATTTTAAGTGCGCCAGGGATTGCCTTTTCTATAGTAAATAATTCAAAAAATAATTTTCAACTGTCGCAAATTTTAATTACTCCAGGGATTGCCTTTTCTATAGTAAATTATTCAAAAAATAATTTTTTGCTGTCGCAAATTTTAATTACGCCAGGGATTGCCTTTTCTATAGTAAATTATTCAAAAAATAATTTTATACTGTCGCAAATTTTAAGTGCGCCAGGGATTGCCTTTTCTATAGTAAATTTTGCAAAAAATAATTTTTTATTGTCGCAAATTTTAATTGCGCCAGGGATTGCCTTTTCTATAGTAAATTATTCAAAAAATAATTTTCTACTGTCGCAAATTTTAATTACGCCAGGGATTGCCTTTTCTATAGTAAATTATTCAAAAAATAATTTTCAACTGTCGCAAATTTCAAATCCGCCAGGGATTGCCTTTCTATAGTAAATTATTCAAAAAATAATTTTATACTGTCGCAAATTTTAATTGCGCCAGGGATTGCCTTTTCTATAGTAAATTATTCAAAAAATATTTTTCAACTGTCGCAAATTTTAATTGCGCCAGGGATTGCCTTTTATATAGTAAATTATTCAAAAAATAATTTTCTACTGTCGCAAATTTTAATTGCGCCAGGGATTGCCTTTTCTATAGTAAATTATTCAAAAAATAATTTTCTACTGTCGCAAATTTTAATTGCGCCAGGGATTGCCTTTTCTATAGTAAATTTCTCACAAAATAATTTTCAACTGTCGCAAATTTTAATTACGCCAGGGATTGCCTTTTCTATAGTAAATTATTCAAAAAATAATTTTCTACTGTCGCAAATTTTAAGTGCGCCAGGGATTGCCTTTTCTTTAGTAAATAATTCAAAAAATAATTTTCTACTGTCGCAAATTTTAAGTGCGCCAGGGATTGCCTTGTCTATAGTAAATTATTCAAAAAATAATTTTCAACTGTCGCAAATTTTAATTGCGCCAGGGATTGCCTTTTATATAGTAAATTATTCAAAAAATAATTTTATACTGTCGCAAATTTTAATTGCGCCAGGGATTGCCTTTTATATAGTAAATTATTCAAAAAATAATTTTCAACTGTCGCAAATTTTAATTGCGCCAGGGATTGCCTTTACTATAGTAAATTATTCAAAAAATAATTTTTTACTATCGCAAATTTTGAGTGCGCCAGGGATTGTCTTTTCTATAGTAAATTATCCAAAAAATAATTTTCTACTGTCGCAAATTCAAATCCGCCAGGGATTGCCTTTTCTATAGTAAATTATTCAAAAAATAATTTTCAACTGTCGCAAATTTTAATTGCGCCAGGGATTGCATTTTCTATAGTAAATTATTCAAAAAATAATTTTTTACTGTCGCAAATTTTAAATACGCCAGGGATTGCCTTTTCTATAGTAAATTATTCAAAAATAATTTTCTACTGTCGCAAATTTTAATTACGCCAGCGATTGCCTTTTCTACAGTAAATTTTTCAAAAAATAATTTTCAACTGTCGCAAATTTTAAGTGCGCCAGGGATTACCTTTTCTATAGTAAATTATACAAAAAATAATTTTCTACTGTCGCAAATTTTAATTGCGCCAGGGATTGCCTTTTCTATAGTAAATTATTCAAAAAATAATTTTCTACTGTCGCAAATTTTAATTGCGCCAGGGATTGCCTTTTCTATAGTAAATTTCTCACAAAATAATTTTCAACTGTCGCAAATTTTAATTACGCCAGGGATTGCCTTTTCTATAGTAAATTATTCAAAAAATAATTTTCTACTGTCGCAAATTTTAATTGCGCCAGGGATTGCCTTTTCTATAGTAAATTATTCAAAAAATAATTTTCTACTGTCGCAAATTTTAATTACACCAGGGATTGCCTTTTCTATAGTAAATTATTCAAAAAATAATTTTATTCTGTCGCAAATTTTAATTACGCCAGGGATTGCCTTTTCTATAGTAAATTATTCAAAAAATAATTTTCTACTGTCGCAAATTTTAATTACGCCAGGGATTGCCTTTTCTATAGTAAATTATTCAAAAAATAATTTTCTACTGTCGCAAATTTTAATTACGCCAGGGATTGCCTTTTCTATAGTATATTATTCAAAAAATAATTTTCTACTGTCTCAAATTTTAATTACGCCAGGGATTGCCTTTTCTATAGTAAATTATTCAAAAAATAATTTTTTACTGTCGCAAATTTTAATTACGCCAGGGATTGCCTTTTCTATAGTAAATTATTCAAAAAATAATTTTCAACTGTCGCAAATTTTAAGTGCGCCAGGGATTGCCTTTTCTATAGTAAATAATTCAAAAAATAATTTTCAACTGTCGCAAATTTTAATTACTCCAGGGATTGCCTTTTCTATAGTAAATTATTCAAAAAATAATTTTTTGCTGTCGCAAATTTTAATTACGCCAGGGATTGCCTTTTCTATAGTAAATTATTCAAAAAATAATTTTATACTGTCGCAAATTTTAAGTGCGCCAGGGATTGCCTTTTCTATAGTAAATTTTGCAAAAAATAATTTTTTATTGTCGCAAATTTTAATTGCGCCAGGGATTGCCTTTTCTATAGTAAATTATTCAAAAAATAATTTTCTACTATCGCAAATTTTAATTACGCCAGGGATTGCCTTTTCTATAGTAAATTATTCAAAAAATAATTTTCAACTGTCGCAAATTTCAAATCCGCCAGGGATTGCCTTTCTATAGTAAATTATTCAAAAAATAATTTTATACTGTCGCAAATTTTAATTGCGCCAGGGATTGCCTTTTCTATAGTAAATTATTCAAAAAATAATTTTCAACTGTCGCAAATTTTAATTGCGCCAGGGATTGCCTTTTATATAGTATATTATTCAAAAAATAATTTTCTACTGTCGCAAATTTTAATTGCGCCAGGGATTGCCTTTTCTATAGTAAATTATTCAAAAAATAATTTTCTACTGTCGCAAATTTTAATTGCGCCAGGGATTGCCTTTTCTATAGTAAATTTCTCACAAAATAATTTTCAACTGTCGCAAATTTTAACTACGCCAGGGATTGCCTTTTCTATAGTAAATTATTCAAAAAATAATTTTCTACTGTCGCAAATTTTAAGTGCGCCAGGGATTGCCTTTTCTTTAGTAAATAATTCAAAAAATAATTTTCTACTGTCGCAAATTTTAATTACGCCAGGGATTGCCTTTTCTATAGTAAATTATTCAAAAAATAATTTTCTACTGTCGCAAATTTTAATTACGCCAGGGATTGCCTTTTCTATAGTAAATTATTCAAAAAATAATTTTTTACTGTCGCAAATTTTAATTACGCCAGGGATTGCCTTTTCTATAGTAAATCATTCAAAAAATAATTTTCAACTGTCGCAAATTTTAAGTGCGCCAGGGATTGCCTTTTCTATAGTAAATAATTCAAAAAATAATTTTCAACTGTCGCAAATTTTAATTACTCCAGGGATTGCCTTTTCTATAGTAAATTATTCAAAAAATAATTTTTTGCTGTCGCAAATTTTAATTACGCCAGGGATTGCCTTTTCTATAGTAAATTATTCAAAAAATAATTTTATACTGTCGCAAATTTTAAGTGCGCCAGGGATTGCCTTTTCTATAGTAAATTTTGCAAAAAATAATTTTTTATTGTCGCAAATTTTAATTGCGCCAGGGATTGCCTTTTCTATAGTAAATTATTCAAAAAATAATTTTCTACTGTCGCAAATTTTAATTACGCCAGGGATTGCCTTTTCTATAGTAAATTATTCAAAAAATAATTTTCAACTGTCGCAAATTTCAAATCCGCCAGGGATTGCCTTTCTATAGTAAATTATTCAAAAAATAATTTTATACTGTCGCAAATTTTAATTGCGCCAGGGATTGCCTTTTCTATAGTAAATTATTCAAAAAATATTTTTCAACTGTCGCAAATTTTAATTGCGCCAGGGATTGCCTTTTATATAGTAAATTATTCAAAAAATAATTTTCTACTGTCGCAAATTTTAATTGCGCCAGGGATTGCCTTTTCTATAGTAAATTATTCAAAAAATAATTTTCTACTGTCGCAAATTTTAATTGCGCCAGGGATTGCCTTTTCTATAGTAAATTTCTCACAAAATAATTTTCAACTGTCGCAAATTTTAATTACGCCAGGGATTGCCTTTTCTATAGTAAATTATTCAAAAAATAATTTTCTACTGTCGCAAATTTTAAGTGCGCCAGGGATTGCCTTTTCTTTAGTAAATAATTCAAAAAATAATTTTCTACTGTCGCAAATTTTAAGTGCGCCAGGGATTGCCTTGTCTATAGTAAATTATTCAAAAAATAATTTTCAACTGTCGCAAATTTTAATTGCGCCAGGGATTGCCTTTTATATAGTAAATTATTCAAAAAATAATTTTATACTGTCGCAAATTTTAATTGCGCCAGGGATTGCCTTTTATATAGTAAATTATTCAAAAAATAATTTTCAACTGTCGCAAATTTTAATTGCGCCAGGGATTGCCTTTACTATAGTAAATTATTCAAAAAATAATTTTTTACTATCGCAAATTTTGAGTGCGCCAGGGATTGTCTTTTCTATAGTAAATTATCCAAAAAATAATTTTCTACTGTCGCAAATTCAAATCCGCCAGGGATTGCCTTTTCTATAGTAAATTATTCAAAAAATAATTTTCAACTGTCGCAAATTTTAATTGCGCCAGGGATTGCATTTTCTATAGTAAATTATTCAAAAAATAATTTTTTACTGTCGCAAATTTTAAATACGCCAGGGATTGCCTTTTCTATAGTAAATTATTCAAAAATAATTTTCTACTGTCGCAAATTTTAATTACGCCAGCGATTGCCTTTTCTACAGTAAATTTTTCAAAAAATAATTTTCAACTGTCGCAAATTTTAAGTGCGCCAGGGATTACCTTTTCTATAGTAAATTATACAAAAAATAATTTTTTACTATCGCAAATTTTAAGTGTGCCAGGGATTGCCTTTTCTATAGTAAATTATTCAAAAAATAATTTTTTACTATCGCAAGTTTTAATTACGCCAGGGATTGCCTTTTCTATAGTAAATTATTCAAAAAATAATTTTCTACTGTCGCAAATTTTAATTGCGCCAGGGATTGCCTTTTCTATAGCAAATTTCTCACAAAATAGTTTTCAACTGTCGAAAATTTTAATTACGCCAGGGATTGCCTTTTTTACTATAGTAAATTATTCAAAAAATAATTTTCTACTGTCGCAAATTTTAAGTGCGCCTGGGATTGCCTTTTCTATAGTAAATTATTCAAAAAATAATTTTCTACTGTCGCAAATTTTAAGTGCGCCAGGGATTGCCTTTTCTATAGTAAATTATTCAAAAAATAATTTTCAACTGTCGCAAATTTTAATTGCGCCAGGGATTGCCTTTTATATAGTAAATTATTCAAAAAATAATTTTATACTGTCGCAAATTTTAATTGCGCCAGCGATTGCCTTTTCTACAGTAAATTTTTCAAAAAATAATTTTCAACTGTCGCAAATTTTAAGTGCGCCAGGGATTACCTTTTCTATAGTAAATTATACAAAAAATAATTTTTTACTATCGCAAATTTTAAGTGTGCCAGGGATTGCCTTTTCTATAGTAAATTATTCAAAAAATAATTTTCAACTGTCGCAAATTTTAATTGCGCCAGGGATTGCCTTTTCTATAGTAAATTATTCAAAAAATAATTTTCTACTGTCGCAAATTTTAATTGCGCCAGGGATTGCCTTTTCTATAGCAAATTTCTCACAAAATAGTTTTCAACTGTCGAAAATTTTAATTACGCCAGGGATTGCCTTTTTTACTATAGTAAATTATTCAAAAAATAATTTTCTACTGTCGCAAATTTTAAGTGCGCCTGGGATTGCCTTTTCTATAGTAAATTATTCAAAAAATAATTTTCTACTGTCGCAAATTTTAAGTGCGCCAGGGATTGCCTTTTCTATAGTAAATTATTCAAAAAATAATTTTCAACTGTCGCAAATTTTAATTGCGCCAGGGATTGCCTTTTATATAGTAAATTATTCAAAAAATAATTTTATACTGTCGCAAATTTTAATTGCGCCAGGGAGTGCCTTTTATATAGTAAATTATTCAAAAAATAATTTTCAACTGTCGCAAATTTTAATTGCTCCAGGGATTGCCTTTTCTATAGTAAATTATTCAAAAAATAATTTTTTACTATCGCAAATTTTAAGTGCGCCAGGGATTGCCTTTTCTATAGTAAATTATTCAAAAAATAATTTTCTACTGTCGCAAATTCAAATCCGCCAGGGATTGCCTTTTCTATAGTAAATTATTCAAAAAATAATTTTTTACTGTCGCAAATTTTAAATACGCCAGGAATTGCCTTTTCTATAGTAAATTATTCAAAAAATAATTTTCTACTGTCGCAAATTTTAATTACGCCAGGGATTGGTTTTTTTAGTGTAAATTTTTCAAAAAATAATTTTCAACTGTCGCAAATTTTAAGTGCGCCAGGGATTGCCTTTTCTATAGTAAATTATACAAAAAATAATTTTGTGTGCCAGGGATTGCCTTTTCTATAGTAAATTATTCAAAAAATAATTTTTTACTATCGCAAGTTTTAATTACGCCAGGGATTGCCTTTTCTATAGTAAATTTTTCAAAAAATAATTTTCAACTGTCGCAAATTTTAATTACGCCAGGGATTGCCTTTTCTATAGTAAATTATTCAAAAAATAATTTTTTACTATCGCAAATTTTAAGTACGCCAGGGATTGCCTTTCCTATAGTAAATTATTCAAAAAATTATTTTCTAATGTCGCAAATTTCAAATCCGCCAGGGATTGCCTTTTCTATAGTAAATTATTCAAAAAATAATTTTCAACTGTCGCAAATTTTAATTGCGCCAGGGATTGCCTTTTATATAGTAAATTATTCAAAAAATAATTTTATACTGTCGCAAATTTTAAATACGCCAGGGATTGCATTTTCTATAGTAAATTATTCAAAAAATAATTTTCTACTGTCGCAAATTTTAATTACGCCAGGGATTGCCTTTTCTACAGTAAATTTTTCAAAAAATAATTTTCAACTGTCGCAAATTTTAATTGCGCCAGGGATTGCCTTTTCTATAGTAAATTTTTCAAAAAATAATTTTCAACTGTCGCAAATTTTAATTGCGCCAGGGATTGCCTTTTCTATAGTAAATTATTCAAAAAATAATTTTCAACTGTCGCAAATTTTAATTACGCCAGGGATTGCCTTTTCTATAGTAAATTATTCAAAAAATAATTTTATTCTGTCGCAAATTGTAATTGCGCCAGGGACTTCCTTTTCTATAGTAAATTATTCAAAAAATAATTTTCAACTGTCGCAAATTTTAATTGCGCCATGGATTGCCTTTTATATAGTAAATTATTCAAAAAATAATTTTATACTGTCGCAAATTTTAAATACGCCAGGGATTGCCTTTTCTATAGTAAATTATTCAAAAATAATTTTCTACTGTCGCAAATTTTAAGTGTGCCAGGGATTGCCTTTTCTATAGTAAATTATTCAAAAAATAATTTTTTACTATCGCAAGTTTTAATTACGCCAGGGATTGCCTTTTCTATAGTAAATTATTCAAAAAATAATTTTCTACTGTCGCAAATTTTAATTGCGCCAGGGATTGCCTTTTCTATAGTAAATTATTCAAAAAATAATTTTCTACTGTCGCAAATTTTAATTGCGCCAGGGATTGCCTTTTCTATAGCAAATTTCTCACAAAATAATTTTCAACTGTCGAAAATTTTAATTACGCCAGGGATTGCCTTTTCTATAGTAAATTATTCAAAAAATAATTTTCTACTGTCGCAAATTTTAAGTGCGCCAGGGATTGCCTTTTCTATAGTAAATTATTCAAAAAATAATTTTCTACTGTCGCAAATTTTAAGTGCGCCAGGGATTGCCTTTTCTATAGTAAATTATTCAAAAAATAATTTTCAACTGTCGCAAATTTTAATTGCGCCAGGGATTGCCTTTTATATAGTAAATTATTCAAAAAATAATTTTATACTGTCGCAAATTTTAATTGCGCCAGGGATTGCCTTTTATATAGTAAATTATTCAAAAAATAATTTTCAACTGTCGCAAATTTTAAATGCTACAGGGATTGCCTTTTCTATAGTAAATTATTCAAAAAATAATTTTCTACTGTCGCAAATTTTAAGTGCGCCAGGGATTGCCTTTTCTATAGTAAATTATTCAAAAAATAATTTTTTACTATCGCAAATTTTAATTGCGCCAGGGATTGCCTTTTATATAGTAAATTATTCAAAAAATAATTTTATACTGTCGCAAATTTTAATTGCGCCAGGGATTGCCTTTTATATAGTAAATTATTCAAAAAATAATTTTCAACTGTCGCAAATTTTAATTGCTCCAGGGATTGCCTTTTCTATAGTAAATTATTCAAAAAATAATTTTTTACTATCGCAAATTTTAAGTGCGCCAGGGATTGCCTTTTCTATAGTAAATTATTCAAAAAATAATTTTCTACTGTCGCAAATTCAAATCCGCCAGGGATTGCCTTTTCTATAGTAAATTATTCAAAAAATAATTTTCAACTGTCGCAAATTTTAATTGCGCGAGGGATTGCCTTTTCTATAGTAAATTATTCAAAAAATAATTTTTTACTGTCGCAAATTTTAAATACGCCAGGAATTGCCTTTTCTATAGTAAATTATTCAAAAAATAATTTTCTACTGTCGCAAATTTTAATTACGCCAGGGATTGGTTTTTTTAGTGTAAATTTTTCAAAAAATAATTTTCAAATGTCGCAAATTTTAAGTGCACCAGGGATTGCCTTTTCTATAGTAAATTATACAAAAAATAATTTTGTGTGCCAGGGATTGCCTTTTCTATAGTAAATTATTCAAAAAATAATTTTTTACTATCGCAAGTTTTAATTACGCCAGGGATTGCCTTTTCTATAGTAAATTTTTCAAAAAATAATTTTCAACTGTCGCAAATTTTAATTACGCGAGGGATTGCCTTTTCTATATTAAATTATTCAAAAAATAATTTTTTACTATCGCAAATTTTAAGTACGCCAGGGATTGCCTTTCCTATAGTAAATTATTCAAAAAATTATTTTCTAATGTCGCAAATTTCAAATCCGCCAGGGATTGCCTTTTCTATAGTAAATTATTCAAAAAATAATTTTCAACTGTCGCAAATTTTAATTGCGCCAGGGATTGCCTTTTATATAGTAAATTATTCAAAAAATAATTTTATACTGTCGCAAATTTTAAATACGCCAGGGATTGCCTTTTCTATAGTAAATTATTCAAAAAATAATTTTCTACTGTCGCAAATTTTAATTACGCCAGGGATTGCCTTTTCTACAGTAAATTTTTCAAAAAATAATTTTCAACTGTCGCAAATTTTAATTGCGCCAGGGATTGCCTTTTCTATAGTAAATTTTTCAAAAAATAATTTTCAACTGTCGCAAATTTTAATTGCGCCAGGGATTGCCTTTTCTATAGTAAATTATTCAAAAAATAATTTTCAACTGTCGCAAATTTTAATTACGCCAGGGATTGCCTTTTCTATAGTAAATTATTCAAAAAATAATTTTATACTGTCGCAAATTGTAATTGCACCAGGGATTTCCTTTTCTATAGTAAATTATTCAAAAAATAATTTTCAACTGTCGCAAATTTTAATTGCGCCATGGATTGCCTTTTATATAGTAAATTATTCAAAAAATAATTTTATACTGTCGCAAATTTTAAATACGCCAGGGATTGCCTTTTCTATAGTAAATTATTCAAAAATAATTTTCTACTGTCGCAAATTTTAATTACGCCAGGGATTGCCTTTTCTACAGTAAATTTTTCAAAAAATAATTTTCAACTGTCGCAAATTTTAAGTGCGCCAGGATTACCTTTTCTATAGTAAATTATTCAAAAATAATTTTCTACTGTCGCAAATTTTAATTACGCCAGGGATTGCCTTTACTACAGTAAATTTTTCAAAAAATAATTTTCAACTGTCGCAAATTTTAAGTGCGCCAGGGATTACCTTTTCTATAGTAAATTATACAAAAAATAATTTTTTACTATCGCAAATTTTAAGTGTGCCAGGGATTGCCTTTTCTATAGTAAATTATTCAAAAAATAATTTTTTACTATCGCAAGTTTTAATTACGCCAGGGATTGCCTTTTCTATAGTAAATTATTCAAAAAATAATTTTCAACTGTCGCAAATTTTAATTGCGCCAGGGATTGCCTTTTCTATAGTAAATTATTCAAAAAATAATTTTCAACTGTCGCAAATTTTAATTACGCCAGGGATTGCCTTTTCTATAGTAAATTATTCAAAAAATAATTTTATACTGTCGCAAATTGTAATTGCGCCAGGGATTTGCTTTTCTATAGTAAATTATTCAAAAAATAATTTTCAACTGTCGCAAATTTTAATTGCGCCATGGATTGCCTTTTATATAGTAAATTATTCAAAAAATAATTTTATACTGTCGCAAATTTTAATTGCGCCAGGGATTGCCTTTTCTATAGTAAATTATTCAAAAAATAATTTTCTACTGTCGCAAATTTTAATTACGCCAGGGATTGCCTTTTCTATAGTAAATTATTCAAAAAATAATTTTATACTGTCGCAAATTGTAATTGCACCAGGGATTTCCTTTTCTATAGTAAATTATTCAAAAAATAATTTTCAACTGTCGCAAATTTTAATTGCGCCATGGATTGCCTTTTATATAGTAAATTATTCAAAAAATAATTTTATACTGTCGCAAATTTTAAATACGCCAGGGATTGCCTTTTCTATAGTAAATTATTCAAAAATAATTTTCTACTGTCGCAAATTTTAATTACGCCAGGGATTGCCTTTTCTACAGTAAATTTTTCAAAAAATAATTTTCAACTGTCGCAAATTTTAAGTGCGCCAGGGATTACCTTTTCTATAGTAAATTATTCAAAAATAATTTTCTATTGTCGCAAATTTTAATTACGCCAGGGATTGCCTTTTCTACAGTAAATTTTTCAAAAAATAATTTTCAACTGTCGCAAATTTTAAGTGCGCCAGGGATTACCTTTTCTATAGTAAATTATACAAAAAATAATTTTTTACTATCGCAAATTTTAAGTGTGCCAGGGATTGCCTTTTCTATAGTAAATTATTCAAAAAATAATTTTTTACTATCGCAAGTTTTAATTACGCCAGGGATTGCCTTTTCTATAGTAAATTATTCAAAAAATAATTTTCAACTGTCGCAAATTTTAATTGCGCCAGGGATTGCCTTTTCTATAGTAAATTATTCAAAAAATAATTTTCAACTGTCGCAAATTTTAATTACGCCAGGGATTGCCTTTTCTATAGTAAATTATTCAAAAAATAATTTTATACTGTCGCAAATTGTAATTGCGCCAGGGATTTCCTTTTCTATAGTAAATTATTCAAAAAATAATTTTCAACTGTCGCAAATTTTAATTGCGCCATGGATTGCCTTTTATATAGTAAATTATTCAAAAAATAATTTTATACTGTCGCAAATTTTAATTGCGCCAGGGATTGCCTTTTCTATAGTAAATTATTCAAAAAATAATTTTCTACTGTCGCAAATTTTAATTACGCCAGGGATTGCCTTTTCTATAGTAAATTATTCAAAAAATAATTTTCAACTGTCGCAAATTTTAATTGCGCCAGGGATTGCCTTTTCTATAGTAAATTATTCAAAAAATAATTTTCAACTGTCGCAAATTTTAAATACGCCAGGGATTGCCTTTTCTATAGTAAATTATTCAAAAAATAATTTTCTACTGTCGCAAATTTTAATTACGCCAGGGATTGCCTTTTCTACAGTAAATTATTCAAAAAATAATTTTCAACTGTCGCAAATTTTAATTGCGCCAGGGATTGCCTTTTCTATAGTAAATTTTTCAAAAAATAATTTTATACTGTCGCAAATTTTAATTGCGCCAGGGATTGCCTTTTCTATAGTAAATTATTCAAAAAATAATTTTCTACTGTCGCAAATTTTAATTACGCCAGGGATTGCCTTTTCTATAGTAAATTATTCAAAAAATAATTTTCAACTGTCGCAAATTTTAATTGCGCCAGGGATTGCCTTTTATATAGTAAATTATTCAAAAAATAATTTTATACTGTCGCAAATTTTAAATACGCCAGGGATTGCCTTTTCTATAGTAAATTATTCAAAAAATAATTTTCTACTGTCGCAAATTTTAATTACGCCAGGGATTACCTTTTCTACAGTAAATTTTTCAAAAAATAATTTTCAACTGTCGCAAATTTTAATTGCGCCAGGGATTGCCTTTTCTATAGTAAATTTTTCAAAAAATAATTTTCAACTGTCGCAAATTTTAATTGCGCCAGGGATTGCCTTTTCTATAGTAAATTATTCAAAAAATAATTTTCAACTGTCGCAAATTTTAATTACGCCAGGGATTGCCTTTTCTATAGTAAATTATTCAAAAAATAATTTTATACTGTCGCAAATTGTAATTGCACCAGGGATTTCCTTTTCTATAGTAAATTATTCAAAAAATAATTTTCAACTGTCGCAAATTTTAATTGCGCCATGGATTGCCTTTTATATAGTAAATTATTCAAAAAATAATTTTATACTGTCGCAAATTTTAAATACGCCAGGGATTGCCTTTTCTATAGTAAATTATTCAAAAATAATTTTCTACTGTCGCAAATTTTAATTACGCCAGGGATTGCCTTTTCTACAGTAAATTTTTCAAAAAATAATTTTCAACTGTCGCAAATTTTAAGTGCGCCAGGGATTACCTTTTCTATAGTAAATTATTCAAAAAATAATTTTATACTGTCGCAAATTGTAATTGCGCCAGGGATTTCCTTTTCTATAGTAAATTATTCAAAAAATAATTTTCAACTGTCGCAAATTTTAATTGCGCCATGGATTGCCTTTTATATAGTAAATTATTCAAAAAATAATTTTATACTGTCGCAAATTTTAATTGCGCCAGGGATTGCCTTTTCTATAGTAAATTATTCAAAAAATAATTTTTTACTGTCGCAAATTTTAAATACGCCAGGGATTGCCTTTTCTATAGTAAATTTTGCAAAAAAATAATTTTTGACTATCGCAAGTTTTAATTGCGCCAGGGATTGCCTTTTCTATAGTAAATTATTCAAAAAATAATTTTATACTGTCGCAAATTTTAATTGCGCCAGGGATTGCCTTTTCTATAGTAAATTATTCAAAAAATAATTTTCAACTGTCGCAAATTTTAATTACGCCAGGGATTGCCTTTTCTATAGTAAATTATTCAAAAAATAATTTTCAACTGTCGCAAATTTTAATTGCGCCAGGGATTGCCTTTTATATAGTAAATTATTCAAAAAATAATTTTTTACTGTCGCAAATTTTAATTACGCGAGGGATTGCCTTTTCTATAGTAAATTATTCAAAAAATAATTTTTTACTATCGCAAATTTTAAGTACGCCAGGGATTGCCTTTCCTATAGTAAATTATTCAAAAAATTATTTTCTAATGTCGCAAATTTCAAATCCGCCAGGGATTGCCTTTTCTATAGTAAATTATTCAAAAAATAATTTTCAACTGTCGCAAATTTTAATTGCGCCAGGGATTGCCTTTTATATAGTAAATTATTCAAAAAATTATTTTCTAATGTCGCAAATTTTAAGTACGCCAGGGATTGCCTTTCCTATAGTAAATTATTCAAAAAATTATTTTCTAATGTCGCAAATTTCAAATCCGCCAGGGATTGCCTTTTCTATAGTAAATTATTCAAAAAATAATTTTCAACTGTCGCAAATTTTAATTGCGCCAGGGATTGCCTTTTATATAGTAAATTATTCAAAAAATAATTTTATACTGTCGCAAATTTTAAATACGCCAGGGATTGCCTTTTCTATAGTAAATTATTCAAAAAATAATTTTCTACTGTCGCAAATTTTAATTACGCCAGGGATTGCCTTTTCTATAGTAAATTATTCAAAAATAATTTTCTACTGTCGCAAATTTTAATTACGCCAGGGATTGCCTTTTCTACAGTAAATTTTTCAAAAAATAATTTTCAACTGTCGCAAATTTTAAGTGCGCCAGGGATTACCTTTTCTATAGTAAATTATACAAAAAATAATTTTTTACTATCGCAAATTTTAAGTGTGCCAGGGATTGCCTTTTCTATAGTAAATTATTCAAAAAATAATTTTTTACTATCGCAAGTTTTAATTACGCCAGGGATTGCCTTTTCTATAGTAAATTATTCAAAAAATAATTTTCAACTGTCGCAAATTTTAATTGCGCCAGGGATTGCCTTTTCTATAGTAAATTATTCAAAAAATAATTTTCAACTGTCGCAAATTTTAATTACGCCAGGGATTGCCTTTTCTATAGTAAATTATTCAAAAAATAATTTTATACTGTCGCAAATTGTAATTGCGCCAGGGATTTCCTTTTCTATAGTAAATTATTCAAAAAATAATTTTCAACTGTCGCAAATTTTAATTGCGCCATGGATTGCCTTTTATATAGTAAATTATTCAAAAAATAATTTTATACTGTCGCAAATTTTAATTGCGCCAGGGATTGCCTTTTCTATAGTAAATTATTCAAAAAATAATTTTCTACTGTCGCAAATTTTAACTACGCCAGGGATTGCCTTTTCTATAGTAAATTATTCAAAAAATAATTTTATACTGTCGCAAATTGTAATTGCACCAGGGATTTCCTTTTCTATAGTAAATTATTCAAAAAATAATTTTCAACTGTCGCAAATTTTAATTGCGCCATGGATTGCCTTTTATATAGTAAATTATTCAAAAAATAATTTTATACTGTCGCAAATTTTAAGTACGCCAGGGATTGCCTTTCCTATAGTAAATTATTCAAAAAATTATTTTCTAATGTCGCAAATTTCAAATCCGCCAGGGATTGCCTTTTCTATAGTAAATTATTCAAAAAATAATTTTCAACTGTCGCAAATTTTAATTGCGCCAGGGATTGCCTTTTATATAGTAAATTATTCAAAAAATTATTTTCTAATGTCGCAAATTTTAAGTACGCCAGGGATTGCCTTTCCTATAGTAAATTATTCAAAAAATTATTTTCTAATGTCGCAAATTTCAAATCCGCCAGGGATTGCCTTTTCTATAGTAAATTATTCAAAAAATAATTTTCAACTGTCGCAAATTTTAATTGCGCCAGGGATTGCCTTTTATATAGTAAATTATTCAAAAAATAATTTTATACTGTCGCAAATTTTAAATACGCCAGGGATTGCCTTTTCTATAGTAAATTATTCAAAAAATAATTTTCTACTGTCGCAAATTTTAATTACGCCAGGGATTGCCTTTTCTATAGTAAATTATTCAAAAATAATTTTCTACTGTCGCAAATTTTAATTACGCCAGGGATTGCCTTTTCTACAGTAAATTTTTCAAAAAATAATTTTCAACTGTCGCAAATTTTAAGTGCGCCAGGGATTACCTTTTCTATAGTAAATTATACAAAAAATAATTTTTTACTATCGCAAATTTTAAGTGTGCCAGGGATTGCCTTTTCTATAGTAAATTATTCAAAAAATAATTTTTTACTATCGCAAGTTTTAATTACGCCAGGGATTGCCTTTTCTATAGTAAATTATTCAAAAAATAATTTTCAACTGTCGCAAATTTTAATTGCGCCAGGGATTGCCTTTTCTATAGTAAATTATTCAAAAAATAATTTTCAACTGTCGCAAATTTTAATTACGCCAGGGATTGCCTTTTCTATAGTAAATTATTCAAAAAATAATTTTATACTGTCGCAAATTGTAATTGCGCCAGGGATTTCCTTTTCTATAGTAAATTATTCAAAAAATAATTTTCAACTGTCGCAAATTTTAATTGCGCCATGGATTGCCTTTTATATAGTAAATTATTCAAAAAATAATTTTATACTGTCGCAAATTTTAATTGCGCCAGGGATTGCCTTTTCTATAGTAAATTATTCAAAAAATAATTTTCTACTGTCGCAAATTTTAACTACGCCAGGGATTGCCTTTTCTATAGTAAATTATTCAAAAAATAATTTTATACTGTCGCAAATTGTAATTGCACCAGGGATTTCCTTTTCTATAGTAAATTATTCAAAAAATAATTTTCAACTGTCGCAAATTTTAATTGCGCCATGGATTGCCTTTTATATAGTAAATTATTCAAAAAATAATTTTATACTGTCGCAAATTTTAAATACGCCAGGGATTGCCTTTTCTATAGTAAATTATTCAAAAATAATTTTCTACTGTCGCAAATTTTAATTACGCCAGGGATTGCCTTTTCTACAGTAAATTTTTCAAAAAATAATTTTCAACTGTCGCAAATTTTAAGTGCGCCAGGGATTACCTTTTCTATAGTAAATTATTCAAAAATAATTTTCTATTGTCGCAAATTTTAATTACGCCAGGGATTGCCTTTTCTACAGTAAATTTTTCAAAAAATAATTTTCAACTGTCGCAAATTTTAAGTGCGCCAGGGATTGCCTTTTCTATAGTAAATTATACAAAAAATAATTTTTTACTATCGCAAATTTTAAGTGTGCCAGGGATTGCCTTTTCTATAGTAAATTATTCAAAAAATAATTTTTTACTATCGCAAGTTTTAATTACGCCAGGGATTGCCTTTTCTATAGTAAATTATTCAAAAAATAATTTTCAACTGTCGCAAATTTTAATTGCGCCAGGGATTGCCTTTTCTATAGTAAATTATTCAAAAAATAATTTTCAACTGTCGCAAATTTTAATTACGCCAGGGATTGCCTTTTCTATAGTAAATTATTCAAAAAATAATTTTATACTGTCGCAAATTGTAATTGCGCCAGGGATTTCCTTTTCTATAGTAAATTATTCAAAAAATAATTTTCAACTGTCGCAAATTTTAATTGCGCCATGGATTGCCTTTTATATAGTAAATTATTCAAAAAATAATTTTATACTGTCGCAAATTTTAATTGCGCCAGGGATTGCCTTTTCTATAGTAAATTATTCAAAAAATAATTTTCTACTGTCGCAAATTTTAATTACGCCAGGGATTGCCTTTTCTATAGTAAATTATTCAAAAAATAATTTTCAACTGTCGCAAATTTTAATTGCGCCAGGGATTGCCTTTTCTATAGTAAATTATTCAAAAAATAATTTTCAACTGTCGCAAATTTTAAATACGCCAGGGATTGCCTTTTCTATAGTAAATTATTCAAAAAATAATTTTCTACTGTCGCAAATTTTAATTACGCCAGGGATTGCCTTTTCTACAGTAAATTATTCAAAAAATAATTTTCAACTGTCGCAAATTTTAATTGCGCCAGGGATTGCCTTTTCTATAGTAAATTTTTCAAAAAATAATTTTATACTGTCGCAAATTTTAATTGCGCCAGGGATTGCCTTTTCTATAGTAAATTATTCAAAAAATAATTTTCTACTGTCGCAAATTTTAATTACGCCAGGGATTGCCTTTTCTATAGTAAATTATTCAAAAAATAATTTTCAACTGTCGCAAATTTTAATTGCGCCAGGGATTGCCTTTTATATAGTAAATTATTCAAAAAATAATTTTATACTGTCGCAAATTTTAAATACGCCAGGGATTGCCTTTTCTATAGTAAATTATTCAAAAAATAATTTTCTACTGTCGCAAATTTTAATTACGCCAGGGATTACCTTTTCTACAGTAAATTTTTCAAAAAATAATTTTCAACTGTCGCAAATTTTAATTGCGCCAGGGATTGCCTTTTCTATAGTAAATTTTTCAAAAAATAATTTTCAACTGTCGCAAATTTTAATTGCGCCAGGGATTGCCTTTTCTATAGTAAATTATTCAAAAAATAATTTTCAACTGTCGCAAATTTTAATTACGCCAGGGATTGCCTTTTCTATAGTAAATTATTCAAAAAATAATTTTATACTGTCGCAAATTGTAATTGCACCAGGGATTTCCTTTTCTATAGTAAATTATTCAAAAAATAATTTTCAACTGTCGCAAATTTTAATTGCGCCATGGATTGCCTTTTATATAGTAAATTATTCAAAAAATAATTTTATACTGTCGCAAATTTTAAATACGCCAAGGATTGCCTTTTCTATAGTAAATTATTCAAAAATAATTTTCTACTGTCGCAAATTTTAATTACGCCAGGGATTGCCTTTTCTACAGTAAATTTTGCAAAAAATAATTTTCAACTGTCGCAAATTTTAAGTGCGCCAGGGATTACCTTTTCTATAGTAAATTATTCAAAAAATAATTTTATACTGTCGCAAATTGTAATTGCGCCAGGGATTTCCTTTTCTATAGTAAATTATTCAAAAAATAATTTTCAACTGTCGCAAATTTTAATTGCGCCATGGATTGCCTTTTATATAGTAAATTATTCAAAAAATAATTTTATACTGTCGCAAATTTTAATTGCGCCAGGGATTGCCTTTTCTATAGTAAATTATTCAAAAAATAATTTTTTACTGTCGCAAATTTTAAATACGCCAGGGATTGCCTTTTCTATAGTAAATTTTGCAAAAAAATAATTTTTGACTATCGCAAGTTTTAATTGCGCCAGGGATTGCCTTTTCTATAGTAAATTATTCAAAAAATAATTTTATACTGTCGCAAATTTTAATTGCGCCAGGGATTGCCTTTTCTATAGTAAATTATTCAAAAAATAATTTTCAACTGTCGCAAATTTTAATTACGCCAGGGATTGCCTTTTCTATAGTAAATTATTCAAAAAATAATTTTCAACTGTCGCAAATTTTAATTGCGCCAGGGATTGCCTTTTATATAGTAAATTATTCAAAAAATAATTTTTTACTGTCGCAAATTTTAATTACGCGAGGGATTGCCTTTTCTATAGTAAATTATTCAAAAAATAATTTTTTACTATCGCAAATTTTAAGTACGCCAGGGATTGCCTTTCCTATAGTAAATTATTCAAAAAATTATTTTCTAATGTCGCAAATTTCAAATCCGCCAGGGATTGCCTTTTCTATAGTAAATTATTCAAAAAATAATTTTCAACTGTCGCAAATTTTAATTGCGCCAGGGATTGCCTTTTATATAGTAAATTATTCAAAAAATAATTTTATACTGTCGCAAATTTTAAATACGCCAGGGATTGCCTTTTCTATAGTAAATTATTCAAAAAATAATTTTCTACTGTCGCAAATTTTAATTACGCCAGGGATTGCCTTTTCTACAGTAAATTTTTCAAAAAATAATTTTCAACTGTCGCAAATTTTAATTGCGCCAGGGATTGCCTTTTCTATAGTAAATTTTTCAAAAAATAATTTTCAACTGTCGCAAATTTTAATTGCGCCAGGGATTGCCTTTTCTATAGTAAATTATTCAAAAAATAATTTTCAACTGTCGCAAATTTTAATTACGCCAGGGATTGCCTTTTCTACAGTAAATTTTTCAAAAAATAATTTTCAACTGTCGCAAATTTTAAGTGCGCCAGGGATTACCTTTTCTATAGTAAATTATTCAAAAATAATTTTCTACTGTCGCAAATTTTAATTACGCCAGGGATTGCCTTTTCTACAGTAAATTTTTCAAAAAATAATTTTCAACTGTCGCAAATTTTAAGTGCGCCAGGGATTACCTTTTCTATAGTAAATTATACAAAAAATAATTTTTTACTATCGCAAATTTTAAGTGTGCCAGGGATTGCCTTTCCTATAGTAAATTATTCAAAAAATTATTTTCTAATGTCGCAAATTTCAAATCCGCCAGGGATTGCCTTTTCTATAGTAAATTATTCAAAAAATAATTTTCAACTGTCGCAAATTTTAATTGCGCAGGGATTGCCTTTTATATAGTAAATTATTCAAAAAATAATTTTATACTGTCGCAAATTTTAAATACGCCAGGGATTGCCTTTTCTATAGTAAATTATTCAAAAAATAATTTTCTACTGTCGCAAATTTTAATTACGCCAGGGATTGCCTTTTCTACAGTAAATTTTTCAAAAAATAATTTTCAACTGTCGCAAATTTTAATTGCGCCAGGGATTGCCTTTTCTATAGTAAATTTTTCAAAAAATAATTTTCAACTGTCGCAAATTTTAATTGCGCCAGGGATTGCCTTTTCTATAGTAAATTATTCAAAAAATAATTTTCAACTGTCGCAAATTTTAATTACGCCAGGGATTGCCTTTTCTATAGTAAATTATTCAAAAAATAATTTTATACTGTCGCAAATTGTAATTGCACCAGGGATTTCCTTTTCTATAGTAAATTATTCAAAAAATAATTTTCAACTGTCGCAAATTTTAATTGCGCCATGGATTGCCTTTTATATAGTAAATTATTCAAAAAATAATTTTATACTGTCGCAAATTTTAAATACGCCAGGGATTGCCTTTTCTATAGTAAATTATTCAAAAATAATTTTCTACTGTCGCAAATTTTAATTACGCCAGGGATTGCCTTTTCTACAGTAAATTTTTCAAAAAATAATTTTCAACTGTCGCAAATTTTAAGTGCGCCAGGGATTACCTTTTCTATAGTAAATTATTCAAAAATAATTTTCTACTGTCGCAAATTTTAATTACGCCAGGGATTGCCTTTTCTACAGTAAATTTTTCAAAAAATAATTTTCAACTGTCGCAAATTTTAAGTGCGCCAGGGATTACCTTTTCTATAGTAAATTATACAAAAAATAATTTTTTACTATCGCAAATTTTAAGTGTGCCAGGGATTGCCTTTTCTATAGTAAATTATTCAAAAAATAATTTTTTACTATCGCAAGTTTTAATTACGCCAGGGATTGCCTTTTCTATAGTAAATTATTCAAAAAATAATTTTCAACTGTCGCAAATTTTAATTGCGCCAGGGATTGCCTTTTCTATAGTAAATTATTCAAAAAATAATTTTCAACTGTCGCAAATTTTAATTACGCCAGGGATTGCCTTTTCTATAGTAAATTATTCAAAAAATAATTTTATACTGTCGCAAATTGTAATTGCGCCAGGGATTTCCTTTTCTATAGTAAATTATTCAAAAAATAATTTTCAACTGTCGCAAATTTTAATTGCGCCATGGATTGCCTTTTATATAGTAAATTATTCAAAAAATAATTTTATACTGTCGCAAATTTTAATTGCGCCAGGGATTGCCTTTTCTATAGTAAATTATTCAAAAAATAATTTTTTACTGTCGCAAATTTTAAATACGCCAGGGATTGCCTTTTCTATAGTAAATTTTGCAAAAAAATAATTTTTGACTATCGCAAGTTTTAATTGCGCCAGGGATTGCCTTTTCTATAGTAAATTATTCAAAAAATAATTTTATACTGTCGCAAATTTTAATTGCGCCAGGGATTGCCTTTTCTATAGTAAATTATTCAAAAAATAATTTTCAACTGTCGCAAATTTTAATTACGCCAGGGATTGCCTTTTCTATAGTAAATTATTCAAAAAATAATTTTCAACTGTCGCAAATTTTAATTGCGCCAGGGATTGCCTTTTCTATAGTAAATTATTCAAAAAATAATTTTTTACTGTCGCAAATTTTAATTACGCCAGGGATTGCCTTTTCTATAGTAAATTATTCAAAAAATAATTTTCAACTGTCGCAAATTTTAATTGCGCCAGGGATTGCCTTTTCTATAGTAAATTATTCAAAAAATAATTTTTTACTATCGCAAATTTTAAGTGCGCCAGGGATTGCCTTTTCTATAGTAAATTATTCAAAAAATAATTTTCTACTGTCGCAAATTTTAATTGCGCCAGGGATTTCCTTTTCTATAGTAAATTATTCAAAAAATAATTTTTTACTGTCTCAAATTTTAATTACGCCAGGGATTGCCTTTTCTATAGTAAATTATTCAAAAAATAATTTTCTACTGTCGCAAATTTTTATTACGCCAGGGATTGCCTTTTCTACAGTAAATTTTTCAAAAAATAATTTTTTACTGTCGCAAATTTTAATTGCGCCACGGATTGCCTTTTCTATAGTAAATTATTCAAAAAATAATTACTGTCGCAAATTTTAATTACGCCAGGGATTGCCTTTTCTATAGTAAATTTTGCAAAAAATAATTTTCAACTGTCGCAAATTTTAATTACGCCAGGGATTGCCTTTTCTATAGTAAATTATTCAAAAAATAATTTTCTACTGTCGCAAATTTTAATTACGCCAGGGATTGCCTTTTCTATAGTAAATTATTCAAAAAATAATTTTTTACTATCGCAAATTTTAAGTGCGCCAGGGATTGCCTTTTCTATAGTAAATTTCTCACAAAATAATTTTCAACTGTCGCAAATTTTAATTGCGTCAGGGATTGCCTTTTCTATAGTAAATTATTCAAAAAATAATTTCCTACTGTCGCAAATTTTAAGTGCGCCAGGGATTGCCTTTTCTATAGTAAATTATTCAAAAAATAATTTTCTACTGTCGCAAATTTTAAATGCGCCAGGGATTGCCTTTTCTATAGTAAATTATTCAAAAAATAATTTTCAACTGTCGCAAATTTTAATTGCGCCAGGGATTGCCTTCTATATAGTAAATTACTCAAAAAATAATTTTATACTGTCGCAAATTTTAATTGCGCCAGGGATTGCCTTTTCTATAGTAAATTATTCAAAAAATAATTTTCAACTGTCGCAAATTTTAATTGCGCCAGGTATTGCCTTTTCTATAGTAAATTATTCAAAAAATAATTTTTTACTATCGCAAATTTTAAGTGCGCCAGGGATTGCCTTTTCTATAGAAAATTATTCAAAAAATAATTTTCTACTGTCGCAAATTTCAAATCCGCCAGGGATTGCCTTTTCTATAGTAAATTATTCAAAAAATAATTTTCAACTGTCGCAAATTTTAATTGCGCCAGGGATTGCCTTTTATATAGTAAATTATTCAAAAAATAATTTTATACTGTCGCAAATTTTAAATACGCCAGGGATTGCCTTTTCTATAGTAAATTATTGAAAAAATAATTTTCTACTGTCGCAAATTTTAATTACGCCAGGGATTGCCTTTTCTACAGTAAATTTTTCAAAAAATAATTTTTTACTGTCGCAAATTTTAAGTGCGCCAGGGATTGCCTTTTCTACAGTAAATTATTCAAAAAATAATTTTCTACTGTCGCAAATTTTAATTACGCCAGGGATTGCCTTTTCTATAGTAAATTATTCAAAAAATAATTTTTTACTATCGCAAGTTTTAATTTCGCCAGGGATTGACTTTTCTATAGTAAATTATTCAAAATATAATTTTATACTGTCGCAAATTTTAATTACGCCAGGGATTGCCTTTTCTATAGTAAATTATTCAAAAAATAATTTTTTACTGTCGCAAATTTTAAATATCCCAGGGATTGCCTTTTCTACAGTAAATTATTCAAAAAATAATTTTCTACTGTCGCAAATTTCAAATCCGCCAGGGATTGCCTTTTCTATAGTAAATTTTTCAAAAAATAATTTTCAACTGTCGCAAATTTTAATTACGCCAGGGATTGCCTTTTATATAGTAAATTATTCAAAAAATAATTTTTTACTATCGCAAATTTTAAGTGCGCCAGGGATTGCCTTTTCTATATTAAATTATTCAGAAAATAATTTTATACTGTCGCAAATTTTAATTGCGCCAGGGATTGCCTTTTCTATAGTAAATTATTCAAAAAATAATTTTCTACTGTCGCAAATTTTAATTACGCCAGGGATTGCCTTTTCTATAGTAAATTATTCAAAAAATAATTTTCAACTGTCGCCAATTTTCATTGCGCCAGGGATTGCCTTTTCTATAGTAAATTATTCAAAAAATAATTTTTTACTATCGCAAATTTTAAGTGCGCCAGGGATTGCCTTTTCTATGTTAAATTATTCAAAAAATAATTTTATACTGTCGCAAATTTTAATTGCGCCAGGGATTGCCTTTTCTATAGTAAATTATTCAAAAAATAATTTTCTACTGTCGCAAATTTTAATTACGCCAGGGATTGCCTTTTCTATAGTAAATTATTCAAAAAATAATTTTCAACTGTCGCCAATTTTCATTGCGCCAGGGATTGCCTTTTCTATAGTAAATTATTCAAAAAATAATTTTTTACTATCGCAAATTTTCATTGCGCCAGGGATTGCCTTTTCTATAGTAAATTATTCAAAAAATAATTTTTAACTGTCGCAAATTTTAATTGCGCCAGGGATTGCCTTTTATATAGTAAATTATTCAAAAAATAATTTTATACTGTCGCAAATTTTAATTGCGCCAGGGATTGCCTTTTATATAGTAAATTATTCAAAAAATAATTTTCAACTGTCGCAGATTTTAATTGCTCCAGGGATTGCCTTTTCTATAGTAAATTATTCAAAAAATAATTTTTTACTATCGCAAATTTTAAGTGCGCCAGGGATTGCCTTTTCTATAGTAAATTATTCAAAAAATAATTTTCAACTGTCGCAAATTTTAATTGCGCCAGGGATTGCCTTTTCTATAGTAAATTATTCAAAAAATAATTTTTTACTGTCGCAAATTTTAAATACACCAGGGATTGCCTTTTCTATAGTAAATTATTCAAAAAATAATTTTCTACTGTCGCAAATTTTAATTACGCCAGGGATTGCCTTTTCTACAGTAAATTTTTCAAAAAATAATTTTCAACTGTCGCAAATTTTAAGTGCGCCAGGGATTGCCTTTTCTATAGTAAATTATACAAAAAATAATTTTGTGTGCCAGGGATTGCCTTTTCTATAGTAAATTATTCAAAAAATAATTTTTTACTATCGCAAGTTTTAATTACGCCAGGGATTGCCTTTTCTATAGTAAATTTTTCAAAAAATAATTTTCAACTGTCGCAAATTTTAATTACGCCAGGGATTGCCTTTTCTATAGTAAATTATTCAAAAAATAATTTTTTACTATCGCAAATTTTAAGTACGCCAGGGATTGCCTTTCCTATAGTAAATTATTCAAAAAATTATTTTCTAATGTCGCAAATTTCAAATCCGCCAGGGATTGCCTTTTCTATAGTAAATTATTCAAAAAATAATTTTCAACTGTCGCAAATTTTAATTGCGCCAGGGATTGCCTTTTATATAGTAAATTATTCAAAAAATAATTTTATACTGTCGCAAATTTTAAATACGCCAGGGATTGCCCTTTCTATAGTAAATTATTCAAAAAATAATTTTCTACTGTCGCAAATTTTAATTACGCCAGGGATTGTTTTTTCTACAGTAAATTTTTCAAAAAATAATTTTCAACTGTCGCAAATTTTAATTGCGCCAGGGATTGCCTTTTCTATAGTAAATTATTCAAAAAATAATTTTCAACTGTCGCAAATTTTAATTACGCCAGGGATTGCCTTTTCTATAGTAAATTATTCAAAAAATAATTTTATACTGTCGCAAATTGTAATTGCGCCAGGGATTGCCTTTTCTATAGTAAATTATTCAAAAAATAATTTTCAACTGTCGCAAATTTTAATTGCGCCATGGATTGCCTTTTATATAGTAAATTATTCAAAAAATAATTTTATAATGTCGCAAATTTTAATTGCGCCAGGGATTGCCTTTTCTATAGTAAATTATTCAAAAAATAATTTTTTACTGTCGCAAATTTTAAATACGCCAGGGATTGCCTTTTCTATAGTAAATTTTGCAAAAAAATAATTTTTGACTATCGCAAGTTTTAATTGCGCCAGGGATTGCCTTTTCTATAGTAAATTATTCAAAAAATAATTTTATACTGTCGCAAATTTTAATTGCGCCAGGGATTGCCTTTTCTATAGTAAATTATTCAAAAAATAATTTTCTACTGTCGCAAATTTTTATTACGCAAGGGATTGCCTTTTCTATAGTAAATTATTCAAAAAATAATTTTCTACTGTCGCAAATTTTAATTACGCCAGGGATTGCCTTTTCTACAGTAAATTTTTCAAAAAATAATTTTCAACGGTCGCAAATTTTAATTGCGCCAGGAATTGCCTTTTCTATAGTAAATTATTCAAAAAATAATTTTCAACTGTCGCAAATTTTAATTACGCCAGGGATTGCCTTTTCTACAGTAAATTTTTCAAAAAATAATTTTCAACGGTCGCAAATTTTAATTACGCCAGGGATTGCCTTTTCTATAGTAAATTATTCAAAAAATAATTTTTTACTATCGCAAATTTTAAGTGCGCCTGGGATTGCCTTTTCTATAGTAAATTATTCAAAAAATAATTTTTTACTATCGCAAGTTTTAATTACGCCAGGGATTGCCTTTTCTATAGTAAATTATTCAAAAAATAATTTTTTACTGTCGCAAATTTTAATTACGCCAGGGATTGCCTTTTCTATAGTAAATTATTCAAAAAATAATTTTCAAATGTCGCAAATTATAATTGCGCCAGGGATTGCCTTTCTATAGTAAATTATTCAAAAAATAATTTTCTATTGTCGCAAATTTTAATTGCGCCAGGGATTGCCTTTTCTATAGTAAATTATTCAAAAGATAATTTTCTACTGTCGCAAATTTTAAATATCCCAGGGATTGCCTTTTCTACAGTAAATTATTCAAAAAATAATTTTCTACTGTCGCAAATTTTAATTACGCCAGGGATTGCCTTTTCTATAGTAAATTATTCAAAAAATAATTTTTTACTGTCGCAAATTTTAAATATCCCAGGGATTGCCTTTTCTATAGTAAATTTCTCACAAAATAATTTTCAACTGTCGCAAATTTTAATTGCGTCAGGGATTGCCTTTTCTATAGTAAATTATTCAGAAAATAATTTTCTACTGTCGCAAATTTTAAGTGCGCCAGGGATTGCCGGTTCTATAGTAAATTATTCAAAAAATAATTTTCTACTGTCGCAAATTTTAAATGCGCCAGGGATTGCCTTTTCTATAGTAAATTATTCAAAAAATAATTTTCAACTGTCGCAAATTTTAATTGCGCCAGGGATTGCCTTCTATATAGTAAATTATTCAAAAAATAATTTTATACTGTCGCAAGTTTTAATTGCGCCAGGGATTGCCTTTTCTATAGTAAATTATTCAAAAAATAATTTTCAACTGTCGCAAATTTTAATTGCGCCAGGTATTGCCTTTTCTATAGTAAATTATTCAAAACATAATTTTTTACTATCGCAAATTTTAAGTGCGCCAGGGATCGCCTTTTCTATAGAAAATTATTCAAAAAATAATTTTCTACTGTCGCAAATTTCAAATCCGCCAGGTATTGCCTTTTCTATAGCAAATTATTCAAAAAATAATTTTCAACTGTCGCAAATTTTAATTGCGCCAGGGATTGCCTTTTATATAGTAAATTATTCAAAAAATAATTTTTTACTATCGCAAATTTTAAGTGCGCCAGGGATTGCCTTTTCTACAGTAAATTATTCAAAAAATAATTTTCTACTGTCGCAAATTTTAATTACGCCAGGGATTGCCTTTTCTATAGTAAATTATTCAAAAAATAATTTTTTACTATCGCAAGTTTTAATTTCGCCAGGGATTGCCTTTTCTATAGTAAATTATTCAAAAAATAATTTTATACTGTCGCAAATTTTAATTACGCCAGGGATTGCCTTTTCTATAGTAAATTATTCAAAAAATAATTTTTTACTGTCGCAAATTTTAAATATCCCAGGGATTGCCTTTTCTACAGTAAATTATTCAAAAAATAATTTTCTACTGTCGCAAATTTCAAATCCGCCAGGGATTGCCTTTTCTATAGTAAATTTTTCAAAAAATAATTTTCAACTGTCGCAAATTTTAATTACGCCAGGGATTGCCTTTTATATAGTAAATTATTCAAAAAATAATTTTTTACTATCGCAAATTTTAATTACACCAGGGATTGCCTTTTCTATAGTAAATTATTCAAAAAATAATTTTTTACTGTCGCAAATTTTAAATATCCCAGGGATTGCCTTTTCTACAGTAAATTATTCAAAAAATAATTTTCTACTGTCGCAAATTTCAAATCCGACAGGGATTGCCTTTTCTATAGTAAATTTTTCAAAAAATAATTTTCAATTGTCGCAAATTTTAATTACGCCAGGGATTGCCTTTTATATAGTAAATTATTCAAAAAATAATTTTTTACTATCGCAAATTTTAAGTGCGCCAGGGATTGCCTTTTCTATATTAAATTATTCAAAAAATAATTTTATACTGTCGCAAATTTTAATTGCGCCAGGGATTGCCTTTTCTATAGTAAATTATTCAAAAAATAATTTTCTACTGTCGCAAATTTTAATTACGCCAGGGATTGCCTTTTCTATAGTAAATTATTCAAAAAATAATTTTCAACTGTCGCCAATTTTCATTGCGCCAGGGATTGCCTTTTCTATAGTAAATTATTCAAAAAATAATTTTTTACTATCGCAAATTTTCATTGCGCCAGGGATTGCCTTTTCTATAGTAAATTATTCAAAAAATAATTTTTAACTGTCGCAAATTTTAATTGCGCCAGGGATTGCCTTTTATATAGTAAATTATTCAAAAAATAATTTTATACTGTCGCAAATTTTAATTGCGCCAGGGATTGCCTTTTATATAGTAAATTATTCAAAAAATAATTTTCAACTGTCGCAGATTTTAATTGCTCCAGGGATTGCCTTTTCTATAGTAAATTATTCAAAAAATAATTTTTTACTATCGCAAATTTTAAGTGCGCCAGGGATTGCCTTTTCTATAGTAAATTATTCAAAAAATAATTTTCTACTGTCACAAATTCAAATCCGCCAGGGATTGCCTTTTCTATAGTAAATTATTCAAAAAATAATTTTCAACTGTCGCAAATTTTAATTGCGCCAGGGATTGCCTTTTCTATAGTAAATTATTCAAAAAATAATTTTTTACTGTCGCAAATTTTAAATACACCAGGGATTGCCTTTTCTATAGTAAATTATTCAAAAAATAATTTTCTACTGTCGCAAATTTTAATAACGCCAGGGATTGCCTTTTCTACAGTAAATTTTTCAAAAAATAATTTTCAACTGTCGCAAATTTTAAGTGCGCCAGGGATTGCCTTTTCTATAGTAAATTATACAAAAAATAATTTTGTGTGCCAGGGATTGCCTTTTCTATAGTAAATTTTTCAAAAAATAATTTTTTACTATCGCAAGTTTTAATTACGCCAGGGATTGCCATTTCTATAGTAAATTTTTCAAAAAATAATTTTCAACTGTCGCAAATTTTAATTACGCCAGGGATTGCCTTTTCTATAGTAAATTATTCAAAAAATAATTTTTTACTATCGCAAATTTTAAGTACGCCAGGGATTGCCTTTCCTATAGTAAATTATTCAAAAAATTATTTTCTAATGTCGCAAATTTCAAATCCGCCAGGGATTGCCTTTTCTATAGTAAATTATTCAAAAAATAATTTTCAACTGTCGCAAATTTTAATTGCGCCAGGGATTGCTTTTATATAGTAAATTATTCAAAAAATAATTTTATACTGTCGCAAATTTTAAATACGCCAGGGATTGCCCTTTCTATAGTAAATTATTCAAAAAATAATTTTCTACTGTCGCAAATTTTAATTACGCCAGGGATTGTTTTTTCTACAGTAAATTTTTCAAAAAATAATTTTCAACTGTCGCAAATTTTAATTGCGCCAGGGATTGCCTTTTCTATAGTAAATTATTCAAAAAATAATTTTCAACTGTCGCAAATTTTAATTACGCCAGGGATTGCCTTTTCTATAGTAAATTATTCAAAAAATAATTTTATACTGTCGCAAATTGTAATTGCGCCAGGGATTGCCTTTTCTATAGTAAATTATTCAAAAAATAATTTTCAACTGTCGCAAATTTTAATTGCGCCATGGATTGCCTTTTATATAGTAAATTATTCAAAAAATAATTTTATAATGTCGCAAATTTTAATTGCGCCAGGGATTGCCTTTTCTATAGTAAATTATTCAAAAAATAATTTTTTACTGTCGCAAATTTTAAATACGCCAGGGATTGCCTTTTCTATAGTAAATTTTGCAAAAAAATAATTTTTGACTATCGCAAGTTTTAATTGCGCCAGGGATTGCCTTTTCTATAGTAAATTATTCAAAAAATAATTTTATACTGTCGCAAATTTTAATTGCGCCAGGGATTGCCTTTTCTATAGTAAATTATTCAAAAAATAATTTTTTACTATCGTAAGTTTTAATTACGCCAGGGATTGCCTTTTCTATAGTAAATTATTCAAAAAATAATTTTCTACTGTCGCAAATTTTAATTGCGCCAGGGATTGCCTTTTCTATAGTAAATTATTCAAAAAATAATTTTTTACTGTCTCAAATCTTAATTACGCCAGGGATTGCCTTTTCTATAGTAAATTATTCAAAAAATAATTTTCTACTGTCGCAAATTTTTATTACGCAAGGGATTGCCTTTTCTATAGTAAATTATTCAAAAAATAATTTTCTACTGTCGCAAATTTTAATTACGCCAGGGATTGCCTTTTCTACAGTAAATTTTTCAAAAAATAATTTTCAACGGTCGCAAATTTTAATTGCGCCAGGAATTGCCTTTTCTATAGTAAATTATTCAAAAAATAATTTTCAACTGTCGCAAATTTTAATTACGCCAGGGATTGCCTTTTCTATAGCAAGTTATTCAAAAAATAATTTTCTACTGTCGCAAATTTTAATTACGCCAGGGATTGCCTTTTCTATAGTAAATTATTCAAAAAATAATTTTTTACTATCGCAAATTTTAAGTGCGCCTGGGATTGCCTTTTCTATAGTAAATTATTCAAAAAATAATTTTTTACTATCGCAAGTTTTAATTACGCCAGGGATTGCCTTTTCTATAGTAAATTATTCAAAAAATAATTTTTTACTGTCGCAAATTTTAATTACGCCAGGGATTGCCTTTTCTATAGTAAATTATTCAAAAAATAATTTTCAAATGTCGCAAATTTTAATTGCGCCAGGGATTGCCTTTCTATAGTAAATTATTCAAAAAATAATTTTCTATTGTCGCAAATTTTAATTGCGCCAGGGATTGCCTTTTCTATAGTAAATTATTCAAAAGATAATTTTCTACTGTCGCAAATTTTAAATATCCCAGGGATTGCCTTTTCTACAGTAAATTATTCAAAAAATAATTTTCTACTGTCGCAAATTTTAATTACGCCAGGGATTGCCTTTTCTATAGTAAATTATTCAAAAAATAATTTTTTACTGTCGCAAATTTTAAATATCCCAGGGATTGCCTTTTCTATAGTAAATTTCTCACAAAATAATTTTCAACTGTCGCAAATTTTAATTGCGTCAGGGATTGCCTTTTCTATAGTAAATTATTCAGAAAATAATTTTCTACTGTCGCAAATTTTAAGTGCGCCAGGGATTGCCGGTTCTATAGTAAATTATTCAAAAAATAATTTTCTACTGTCGCAAATTTTAAATGCGCCAGGGATTGCCTTTTCTATAGTAAATTATTCAAAAAATAATTTTCAACTGCCGCAAATTTTAATTGCGCCAGGGATTGCCTTCTATATAGTAAATTATTCAAAAAATAATTTTATACTGTCGCAAGTTTTAATTGCGCCAGGGATTGCCTTTTCTATAGTAAATTATTCAAAAAATAATTTTCAACTGTCGCAAATTTTAATTGCGCCAGGTATTGCCTTTTCTATAGTAAATTATTCAAAAAATAATTTTTTACTATCGCAAATTTTAAGTGCGCCAGGGATTGCCTTTTCTATAGAAAATTATTCAAAAAATAATTTTCTACTGTCGCAAATTTCAAATCCGCCAGGTATTGCCTTTTCTATAGCAAATTATTCAAAAATAATTTTCAACTGTCGCAAATTTTAATTGCGCCAGGGATTGCCTTTTATATAGTAAATTATTCAAAAAATAATTTTTTACTATCGCAAATTTTAAGTCCGCCAGGATTGCCTTTTCTACAGTAAATTATTCAAAAAATAATTTTCTACTGTCCGCAAATTTTAATTACGCCAGGGATTGCCTTTTCTATAGTAAATTATTCAAAAAATAATTTTTTACTGTCGCAAATTTTAAATATCCCAGGGATTGCCTTTTCTACAGTAAATTATTCAAAAATAATTTTCTACTGTCGCAAATTTCAAATCCGCCAGGGATTGCCTTTTCTATAGTAAATTTTTCAAAAATAATTTTCAACTGTCGCAAATTTTAATTACGCCAGGGATTGCCTTTTATATAGTAAATTATTCAAAAAATAATTTTTTACTATCGCAAATTTTAAGTGCGCCAGGGATTGCCTTTTCTATATTAAATTATTCAAAAAATAATTTTATACTGTCGCAAATTTTAATTTGCGCCAGGGATTGCCTTTTCTATAGTAAATTATTCAAAAAATAATTTTCTACTGTCGCAAATTTTAATTAAGCCAGGGATTGCCTTTTCTATAGTAAATTATTCAAAAAATAATTTTCAACTGTCGCCAATTATCATTGCGCCAGGGATTGCCTTTTCTATAGTAAATTATTCAAAAAATAATTTTTTACTATCGCAAATTTTAAATACGCCAGGGATTGCCTTTTCTATAGTAAATTATTCAAAAAATAATTTTTTTACTGTCGCAAATTTTAATTGCGCCATGGATTGCCTTTTATATAGTAAATTATTCAAAAAATAATTTTATACTGTCGCAAATTTCAATTGCGCCAGGGATTGCCTTTTATATAGTAAATTATTCAAAAAATAATTTTATACTGTCGCAAATTTTAAATACGCCAGGGATTGCCTTTTCTATAGTAATTATTCAAAAAATAATTTTCAACTGTCGCAAATTTTAATTACGCCAGTTATTGCCTTTTCTATAGTAAATTATTCAAAAAATAATTTTCTACTGTCGCAAATTTTAAATACGCCAGGATTGCCTATTCTATAGTAAATTATTCAAAAAATAATTTTCAACTGTCGCAAATTTTAATTACGCCAGGGATTGCCTTTTCTATAGTAAATTATTCAAAAAATAATTTTCTACTGTCGCAAATTTTAAGTGCGCCAGGGATTGCCTTTCTATAGTAAAATTATTCAAAAAATAATTTTTTACTGTCGCAAATTTTAATTGCGCCAGGGATTGCCTTTTCTATAGTAAATTATTCAAAAAATAATTTTTTACTGTCGCAAATTTTAAATACGCCAGGGAATACCTTTTCTATAGTAAATTATTCAAAAAATAATTTCAACTGTCGCAAATTTTAATTACGCCAGGGATTGCCTTTTCTATAGTAAATTATTCAAAAAATAATTTTCTACTGTCGCAAATTTTAAGTGCGCCAGGGATTGCCTTTTCTATAGTAAATTATTCAAAAAATAATTTTTTACTGTCGCAAGTTTTAATTGCGCCAGGGATTGCCTTTCTTTAGTAAATTATTCAAAAAATAATTTCAACTGTCGCAAATTTTAATTGCGCCAGGGATTGCCTTTTCTATATTAAATTATTCAAAAAATAATTTTTTACTGTCGCAAATTTTAAATACGCCAGGGATTGCCTTTTCTATAGTAAATTTTTCAAAAAATTATTTTTTACTGTCGCAAATTTTAATTGCGCCAGGGATTGCCTTTTCTATAGTAAATTTTGCAAAAAAATATTTTTACTATCGCAAGTTTTAATTGCGCCAGGGATTGCCTTTTCTATAGTAAATTATTCAAAAAATAATTTTATACTGCCGCAAATTTTAATTAGGCCAGGGATTGCCTTTTCTATAGTAAATTTTTCAAAAAATAATTTTTCACTGTCGCAAATTTTAATTACGCCAGGGATTGCCTTTTCTATAGTAAATTATTCAAAAAATAATTTTCAACTGTCGCAAATTTTAATTGCGCCAGGGATTGCCTTTTCTATAGTAAATTATTAAAAAAATAATTTTTTACTGTCGCAAATTTTAAATACGCCAGGGATTGCCTTTTCTATAGTAAATTATTCAAAAAAATAATTTTCAACTGTCGCAAATTTTAATTACGCCAGGGATTGCCTTTTCTATAGTAAATTATTCAAAAATAATTTTCTACTGTCGCAAATTTTAAGTGCGCCAGGGATTGCCTTTTCTATAGTAAATTATTCAAAAAATAATTTTTTACTGTCGCAAATTTTAAATACGCCAGGGATTGCCTTTTCTATAGTAAATTATTCAAAAAATAATTTTCTACTGTCGCAAATTATAATTACGCCAGGGATTGCCTTTTCTATAGTAAATTATTCAAAAATTAATTTTTTACTATCACAAGTTTTAATTACGCCAGGATTGCCTTTTCTATAGTAAATTATTCAAAAAATAATTTTCAACTGTCGCAAATTTTAATTGCGCCAGGGATTGCCTTTTCTATAGTAAATTATTCAAAAAAATAATTTTTTACTGTCGCAAATTTTAAATACGCCAGGGATTGCCTTTTCTATAGTAAATTATTCAAAAATAATTTTCAACTTTCGCAAATTTTAATTACGCCAGGGATTGCCTTTTCTATAGTAAATTATTCAAAAAATAATTTTCAACTGTCGCAAATTTTAATTACGCCAGGGATTGCCTTTTCTATAGTAAATTATTCAAAAAATAATTTTTTACTGTCGCAAATTTTAATTGCGCCAGGGATTGCCATTTCTATAGTAAATTATTCAAAAAATAATTTTTTACTGTCGCAAATTTTAAGTGCGCCAGGGATTGCCTTTTCTATAGTAAATTTTGCAAAAAATAATTTTCAACTGTCGCAAATTTTAATTACGCCAGGGATTGCATTTCTATAGTAAATTATTCAAAAAATAATTTTCTACTGTCGCAAATTTTAAGTGCGCCAGGGATTGCCTTTTCTATAGTAAATTATTCAAAAAATAATTTTTTACTGTCGCAAATTTTAATTGCGCCAGGGATTGCCTTTTCCATAGTAAATTATTCAAAAAATAATTTTCAACTGTCGCAAATTTTAATTGCGCCAGGGATTGCCTTTTCTATAGTAAATTATTCAAAAAATAATTTTTTACTGTCGCAAATTTTAAGTGCGCCAGGGATTGCCTTTTCTATAGTAAATTATTCAAAAAATAATTTTCAACTGTCGCAAATTTTAATTACGCCACGGATTGCCTTTTCTATAGTAAATTATTCAAAAAATAATTTTCAACTGTCGCAAATTTTAATTGCGCCAGGGATTGCCTTTTCTATAGTAAATTATTCAAAAAATAATTTTCAACTTTCGCAAATTTTAATTACGCCAGGGATTGCCTTTTCTATAGTAAATTATTCAAAAAATAATTTTTTACTGTCCCAAATTTTAATTACGTCAGGGATTGCCTTTTCTATAGTAAAATATTCAAAAAATAATTTTCAACTGTCGCAAATTTTAATTGCGGCAGGGATTGCCTTTTCTATAGTAAATTATTCAAAAAATAATTTTTTACTGTCGCAAATTTCAAATCCGCTAGGGATTGCCTTTTCTATAGTAAATTATTCAAAAAATAATTTTATACTGTCGCAAATTTTAATTACGCCAGGGATTGCCTTTTCTATAGTAAATTATTCAAAAAATAATTTTTTACTGTCGCAAATTTTAAATCCGCCAGGGATTGCCTTTTCTATAGTAAATTATTCAAAAAATAATTTTCAACTGTCGCAAATTTCAAATCCGCCAGGGATTGCCTTTTCTATAGTAAATTATTCAAAAAATAATTTTATACTGTCGCAAATTTTAATTGCGCCAGGGATTGCCTTTTCTATAGTAAATTATTCAAAAAATAATTTTCAACTGTCGCAAATTTTAATTACGCCAGGGATTGCCTTTTCTATAGTAAATTATTCAAAAAATAATTTTATACTGTCGCAAATTTTAATTACGCCAGGGATTGCCTTTTCTATAGTAAATTACTCAAAAAATAATTTTTTACTGTCGCAAATTTTAATTACGCCAGGGATTGCCTTTTCTATAGTAAACTTTTGCAAAAAATAATTTTTTACTGTCGCAAATTTTAAATACGCCAGGGATTGCCTTTTCTACAGTAAATTATTAAAAAAAATAATTTTATACTGTCGCAAATTTTAATTGCGCCAGGGATTGCCTTTTCTATAGTAAATTATTCAAAAAATTATTTTATATTGTCGGAAATTTAGTTGCGCCAGGGATTGCCCTTTTCTATAGCAAAAAATAATTTCTACTGTCGCAAATTTCAAATCCGCCAGGGATTGCCTTTTCTATAGTAAATTATTCAAAAAATAATTTTTACTGTCGCAAATTTTAATTGCGCCAGGGATTGCCTTTTCTATAGTAAATTATTCAAAAAAATAATTTTTTACTGTCGCCAAATTTTAATTAAGCCAGGGATTGCCTTTTCTATAGTAAATTATTCAAAAAATAATTTTCTACTGTCGCAGATTTCAAATCCGCCAGGGATTGCCTTTTCTATAGTAAACTTTTCAAAAAATAATTTTTTACTGTCGCAAATTTTAATTACGCCAGGGATTGCCTTTTCTATAGTAAATTATTCAAAAAATAATTTTTTACTGTCGCAAATTTTAATTACGCCAGGGATTGCCTTTCTATAGTAAATTATTCAAAAAATTAATTTTATACTGTCGCAAATTTTAATTGCGCCAGGGATTGCCTTTTCTATAGTAAATTATTCAAAAAATAATTTTTTACTGTCGCAAATTTTAATTACGCCAGGGATTGCCTTTTCTATAGTAAATTACTCAAAAAATAATTTTTTACTGTCGCAAATTTTAATTACGCCAGGGATTGCCTTTTCTATAGTAAATTTTGCAAAAAATAATTTTTTACTGTCGCAAATTTTAAATACGCAGGGATTGCCTTTTCTATAGTAAATTATTCAAAAATAATTTTCAACTGTCGCAAATTTCAAATCCGCCAGGGATTGCCTTTTCTATACTAAATTATTCAAAAAATAATTTTATACTGTCGCAAATTTTAATTGCGCCAGGGATTGCCTTTTCTATAGTAAATTATTCAAAAAATAATTTTATTACTGTCGGAAATTTTAATTGCGCCAGGATTGCCTTTTCTATAGTAAATTATTCAAAAATAATTTTCTACTGTCGCAAATTTCAAATCCGCCAGGGATTGCCTTTTCTATAGTAAATTATTCAAAAAATAATTTTTTACTGTCGCAAATTTTAATTACGCCAGGGATTGCCTTTTCTATAGTAAATTATTCAAAAAATAATTTTCTACTGTCGCAAATTTTAATTACGCCAGGGATTGCCTTTTCTATAGTAAATTATTCAAAAAATAATTTTTTACTGTCGCAAATTTTAAATATCCCAGGGATTGCCTTTTCTATAGTAAATTATTCAAAAAATAATTTTATACTGTCGCAAATTTTAAATACGCCAGGGATTGCCTTTTCTATAGTAAATTTTGCAAAAAAATAATTTTCAACTGTCGCAAATTTCAAATCCGCCAGGGATTGCCTTTTCTATAGTAAATTATTCAAAAAATAATTTTATACTGTCGCAAATTTTAATTGCGCCAGGGATTGCCTTTTCTATAGTAAATTATTCAAAAATAATTTTATACTGTCGCAAATTTTAATTACGCCAGGGATTGCCTTTTCTATAGTAAATTATTCAAAAAATAATTTTCAACTGTCGCAAATTTTAATTACGCCAGGGATTGCCTTTTCTATTGTAAATTATTCAAAAAATAATTTTATACTGTCGCAAATTTTAATTACGCCAGGGATTGCCTTTTCTATAGTAAATTATTCAAAAAATAATTTTCTACTGTCGCAAATTTCAAATCCGCCAGGGATTGCCTTTTCTATAGTAAACTTTTCAAAAAATAATTTTTTACTGTCGCAAATTTTAATTACGCCAGGGATTGCCTTTTCTATAGTAAATTATTCAAAAAATAATTTTTTACTGTCGCAAATTTTAATTACGCCAGGGATTGCCTTTTCTATAGTAAATTATTCAAAAAATAATTTTCTACTGTCGCAAATTTTAATTACGCCAGGGATTGCCTTTTCTATAGTAAATTTTGCAAAAAAATAATTTTCAACTGTCGCAAATTTCAAATCCGCCAGGGATTGCCTTTTCTATAGTAAATTATTCAAAACATAATTTTATACTGTCGCAAATTTTAATTGCGCCAGGGATTGCCTTTTCTATAGTAAATTATTCAAAAAATAATTTTATACTGTCGCAAATTTTAATTAAGCCAGGGATTGCCTTTTCTATAGTAAATTATTCAAAAAATAATTTTCAACTGTCGCAAATTTTAATTACGCCAGGGATTGCCTTTTCTATAGTAAATTATTCAAAAAATAATTTTATACTGTCGCAAATTTTAATTACGCCAGGGATTGCCTTTTCTATAGTAAATTATTCAAAAAATAATTTTCAACTGTCGCAAATTTTAATTACGCCAGGGATTGCCTTTTCTATAGTAAATTATTCAAAAAATAATTTTTTACTGTCGCAAATTTTAATTGCGCCAGGGATTGCCTTTTCTATAGTAAATTATTCAAAAAATAATTTTCAACTGTCGCAAATTTCAAATCCGCCAGTGATTGCCTTTTCTATAGTAAATTTTGCAAAAAAATAATTTTTTACTGTCGCAAATTTTAATTACGCCAGGGATTGCCATTTCTATAGTAAATTATTCAAAAAATAATTTTATACTGTCGCAAATTTTAATTACGCCAGGGATTGCCTTTTCTATAGTAAATTATTCAAAAAATAATTTTCAACTGTCGCAAATTTTAATTACGCCAGGGATTGCCTTTTCTATAGTAAATTGTTCAAAAAATAATTTTCAACTGTCGCAAATTTCAAATCCGCCAGGGATTGCCTTTTCTATAGTAAATTATTCAAAAAATAATTTTCAACTGTCGCAAATTTCAAATCCGCCAGAGATTGCCTTTTCTATAGTAAATTATTCAAAAAATAATTTTATACTGTCGCAAATTTTAATTGCGCCAGGGATTGCCTTTTCTATAGTAAATTATTCAAAAAATAATTTTCAACTGTCGCAAATTTTAATTACGCCAGGGATTGCCTTTTCTATAGTAAATTATTCAAAAAATAATTTTCAACTGTCGCAAATTTTAATTCCGCCAGGGATTGCCTTTTCTATAGTAAATTATTCAAAAAATAATTTTCTACTGTCGCAAATTTTAATTACGCACGCCAGGGATTGCCTTTTCTATAGTAAATTATTCAAAAAATAATTTTCTACTGTCGCAAATTTTAATTACGCCAGGGATTGCCTTTTCTATAGTAAATTATTCAAAAAATAATTTTCTACTGTCGCAAATTTTAAATCCGCCAGGGATTGCCTTTTCTATAGTAAATTATTCAAAAAATAATTTTCTACTGTCGCAAATTTCAAATCCGCCAGGGATTGCCTTTTCTATAGCAAATTATTCAAAAAATAATTTTTTACTGTCGCAAATTTTAATTGCGCCAGGGATTGCCTTTTCTATAGTAAATTATTCAAAAAATAATTTTTTACTGTCGCAAATTTTAATTACGCCAGGGATTGCCTTTTCTATAGTAAATTATTCAAAAAATTATTTTCTACTGTCGCAAATTTCAAATCCGCCAGGGATTGCCTTTTCTATAGTAACTTTTCAAAAAATAATTTTTTACTGTCGCAAATTTTAATTACGCCAGGGATTGCCGTTTCTATAGTAAATTATTCAAAAAATAATTTTATACTGTCGCAAATTTTAATTACGCCAGGGATTGCCTTTTCTAGTAAATTATTCAAAAAATAATTTTATACTGTCGCAAATTTTAATTGCGCCAGGGATTGCCTTTTCTATAGTAAATTATTCAAAAAATAATTTTTTACTGTCGAAAATTTAATTACGCCAGGGATTGCCTTTTCTATAGTAAATTATTCAGAAAATAATTTTCTACTGTCGCAAATTTTAATTACGCCAGGGATTGCCTTTTCTATAGTAAATTATTCAAAAAATAATTTTATACTGTCGCAAATTTTAATTGCGCCAGGGATTGCCTTTTCTATAGTAAATTATTCAAAAAATAATTTTATATTGTCGCAAATTTTAATTACGCCAGGGATTGCCTTTTCTATAGTAAATTATTCAAAAAATAATTTTCAACTGTCGCAAATTTTAATTACGCCGGGGATTGCCTTTTCTATAGTAAATTATTCAAAAAATAATTTTTTACTGTCGCAAATTTTAATTACGCCAGGGATTGCCTTTTCTATAGTAAATTATTCAAAAAATAATTTTCTACTGTCGCAAATTTTAATTACGCCAGGGATTGCCTTTTCTATAGTAAATTATTCAAAAAATAATTTTGTACTGTCGCAAATTTTAATGCGCCAGGGATTGCCTTTTCTATAGTAAATTATTCAAAAAATAATTTTATATTGTCGCAAATTTTAATTACGCCAGGGATTGCCTTTTCTATAGTAAATTATTCAAAAAATAATTTTCAACTGTCGCAAATTTTAATTACGCCGGGGATTGCCTTTTCTATAGTAAATTATTCAAAAAATAATTTTTTACTGTCGCAAATTTTAATTGCGCCAGGGATTGCCTTTTCTATAGTAAATTATTCAAAAAATAATTTTCAACTGTCGCAAATTTCAAATCCGCCAGGGATTGCCTTTTCTATAGTAAATTTTGCAAAAAATAATTTTTTACTGTCGAAAATTTTAAATATCCCAGGATTGCCTTTTCTATAGTAAATTATTCAAAAAATAATTTTCTACTGTCGCAAATTTTAATTACGCCAGGGATTGCCTTTTCTATAGTAGATTATTCAAAAAATAATTTTCTACTGTCGCAAATTTTAATTACGCCAGGGATTGTCTTTTCTATTGTAAATTATTCAAAAAATAAATTTCTACTGTCGCAAATTTTAATTACGCCGGGGATTGCCTTTTCTATAGTAAATTATTCAAAAATAATTTTTTACTGTCGCAAATTTTAATTGCGCCAGGGATTGCCTTTTCTATAGTAAACTATTCAAAAAATAATTTTCAACTGTCGCAAATTTCAAATCCGACAGGGATTGCCTTTTCTATAGTAAATTTTGCAAAAAAATAATTTTTTACTGTCGCAAATTTTAATTACGCCAGGGATTTGCCTTTTCTATAGTAAATTATTCAAAAAATATTTTCAACTGTCGCAAATTTTAATTACGCCGGGGATTGCCTTTTCTATAGTAAATTATTCAAAAAATAATTTTTTACGGTCGCAAATTTTAATTGCGCCAGGGATTGCCTTTTCTATAGTAAATTATTCAAAAAATAATTTTCAACTGTCGCAAATTTCAAATCCGCCAGGGATTGCCTTTTCTATAGTAAATTTTGCAAAAAGTAATTTTTTCTGTCGAAAATTTTAAATATCCCAGGGATTGCCTTTTCTATAGTAAATTATTCAAAAAATAATTTTCAACTGTCGCATATTTTAATTACGCCAGGGATTGCCTTTTCTATAGTAGATTATTCAAAAAATAATTTTCTACTGTCGCAAATTTTAATTAGGCAAGGGATTGCCTTTTCTATAGTAAATTATTCAAAAAATAATTTTCTACTGTCGCAAATTTTAATTACGCCGGGGGATTGCCTTTTCTATAGTAAATTATTCAAAAAATAATTTTTTACTGTCGCAAATTTTAATTGCGCCAGGGATTGCCTTTTCTATAGTAAATTATTCAAAAAATAATTTTCAACTGTCGCAAATTTCAAATCCGACAGGGATTGCCTTTTCTATAGTAAATTTTGCAAAAAAATAATTTTTTACTGTCGCAATTTTAATTACGCCAGGGATTGCCTTTTCTATAGTAAATTATTCAAAAAATAATTTTATACTGTCGCAAATTTTAATTACGCCAGGGATTGCCTTTTCTATAGTAAATTATTCAAAAAATAATTTTCAACTGTCGCAAATTTTAATTACGCCAGGGATTGCCTTTTCTATAGTAAATTATTCAAAAAATAATTTTCAACTGTCGCAAATTTCAAATCCGCCAGGGATTGCCTTTTCTATAGTAAATTATTCAAAAAATAATTTTATACTGTCGCAAATTTTAATTGCGCCAGGGATTGCCTTTTCTATAGTAAATTATTCAAAAAATAATTTTCAACTGTCGCAAATTTTAATTACGCCAGGGATTGCCTTTTCTATAGTAAATTATTCAAAAAATAATTTTCAACTGTCGCAAATTTTAATTACGCCAGGGATTGCCTTTTCTATAGTAAATTATTTCAAAAATAATTTTCTAATGTCGCAAATTTTAATTGCGCCAGGAATTGCCTTTTCTATAGTAAACTTTTCAAAAAATAATTTTCTACTGTCGCAAATTTTTATTACGCCAGGGATTGCCTTTCTATAGTAAATTATTCAAAAAATAATTTTCTACTGTCGCAAATTTTAATTACGCCAGGGATTGCCTTTTCTATAGTAAATTATTCAAAAAATAATTTTCTACTGTCGCAAATTTTAATTACGCCAGGGATTGCCTTTTCTATAGTAAATTATTCAAAAAATAATTTTATACTGTCGCAAATTTCAAATCCGCCAGGGATTGCCTTTTCTATAGTAAATTATTCAAAAAAATAATTTTATACTGTCGCAAATTTTAATTGCGCCAGGGATTGCCTTTTCTATAGTAAATTATTCAAAAATAATTCTCAACTGTCGCAAATTTTAATTAGGCCAGGGAATGCCTTTTCTATAGTAAATTATTCAAAAAATAATTTTCAACTATCGCAAATTTTAATTACGCCAGGGATTGCCTTTTCTATAGTAAATTATTCAAAAAATAATTCTCTACTGTCGCAAATTTTAATTACGCCAGGGATTGCCTTTTCTATAGTAAATTATTCAAAAAATAATTTTTACTGTCGCAAATTTTAAGTGCGCCAGGGATTGCCTTTTCTATAGTAAATTATTCAAAAAATAATTTTCAACTGTCGCAAAATTTTAATTGCGCCAGGAATTGCCTTTTCTATAGTAAACTTTTCAAAAATAATTTTCTACTGTCGCAAATTTTAATTACGCCAGGGATTGCCTTTCTATAGTAAATTATTCAAAAAATAATTTTCTACTGTCGCAAATTGTAATATTCCAGGATTGCCTTTTCTATAGTAAATTATTCAAAAAATAATTTTTTACTGTCGCAAATTTTAAGTGCGCCAGGTATTGCCTTTTCTATAGTAAATTATTCAAAAAATAATTTTTTACTGTCGCAAATTTTAAGTGCGCCAGGGATTGCCTTTTCTATAGTAAATTATTCAAAAAATAATTTTTTACTCTCGCAATTTCAATTTCGCCAGGTAAATTTTTCACAAATTAATTTTTTACTGTCGCAAATTTTAAATACGCCAGGGATTGCCTTTTCTATAGTAAATTATTCAAAAATAATTTTCTATTGTCGCAAATTTTAATTACGCCAGGGATTGCTTTTTCTATAGTAAATTATTCAAAAAATAATTTTCAACTGTCGCAAATTTTAATTACGCCAGGGATTGCCTTTTCTATAGTAAATTATTCAAAAAATAATTTTCTACTGTCGCAAATTTTAATACGCCAGGGATTGCCTTTTCTGTAGTAAATTATTCAAAAATAATTTTCTACTGTCGCAAATTTTAATTACGCCAGGGATTGCCTTTTCTATAGTAAATTATTCAAAAAATAATTTTGTACTGTCGCAAATTTTAATTGCGCCAGGGATTGCCTTTTCTATAGTAAATTATTCAAAAATAATTTTATATTGTCGCAAATTTTAACTACGCCAGGGATTGCCTTTTCTATAGTAAATTATTCAAAAAATAATTTTCAACTGTCGCAAATTTTAATTACGCCGGGGATTGCCTTTTCTATAGTAAATTATTCAAAAAATAATTTTTTACTGTCGCAAATTTTAATTGCGCCAGGGATTGCCCTTTTCTATAGTAAATTATTCAAAAAATAATTTTCAACTGTCGCAAATTTCAAATCCGCCAGGGATTGCCTTTTTATAGTAAATTTTGCAAAAAATAATTTTTTACTGTCGAAAATTTTAATATCCCAGGATTGCCTTTTCTATAGTAAATTATTCAAAAAATAATTTTCTACTGTCGCAAATTTTAATTACGCCAGGGATTGCCTTTTCTATAGTAGTTTATTCAAAAAATAATTTTCTACTGTCGCAAATTTTAATTACGCCAGGGATTGCCTTTTCTATAGTAAATTATTCAAAAAATAATTTTCTACTGTCGCAAATTTTAATTACGCCGGGGATTGCCTTTTCTATAGTAAATTATTAAAAAAATTATTTTTTACTGTCGCAAATTTCAATTGCTCCAGGGATTGCCTTTTCTATAGTAAATTATTCAAAAAATAATTTTCAACTGTCGCAAATTTCAAATCCGACAGGGATTGCCTTTTCTATAGTAAATTTGCAAAAAAATAATTTTTTACTGTCGCAAATTTTAATTACGCCATGGATTGCCTTTTCTATAGTAAATTATTCAAAAAATAATTTTATACTGTCGCAAATTTTAATTGCGCCAGGGATTGCCTTTTCTATAGTAAATTATTCAAAAAATAATTTTATATTGTCGCAAATTTTAATTACGCCAGGGATTGCCTTTTCTATAGTAAATTATTCAAAAAATAATTTTCAACTGTCGCAAATTTTAATTACGCCGGGGATTGCCTTTTCTATAGTAAATTATTCAAAAAATAATTTTTTACTGTCGCAAATTTTAATTGCGCCCAGGGATTGCCTTTTCTATAGTAAATTATTCAAAAAATAATTTTCAACTGTCGCAAATTTCAAATCCGCCAGGGATTGCCTTTTCTATAGTAAATTTTGCAAAAAATAATTTTTTACTGTCCGAAAATTTTAAATATCCCAGGGATTGCCTTTTCTATAGTAAATTATTCAAAAAATAATTTTCTACTGTCGCAAATTTTAATTACGCCAGGGATTGCCTTTTCTATAGTAGATTATTCAAAAAATAATTTTCTACTGTCGCAAATTTTAATTACGCCAGGGATTGTCTTTTCTATTGTAAATTATTCAAAAAATAAATTTCTACTGTCGCAAATTTTAATTACGCCGGGGATTGCCTTTTCTATAGTAAATTATTCAAAAAATAATTTTTTACTGTCGCAAATTTTAATTGCGCCAGGGATTGCCTTTTCTATAGTAAACTATTCAAAAAATAATTTTCAACTGTCCGCAAATTTCAAATCCGACAGGGATTGCCTTTTCTATAGTAAAATTTTGCAAAAAATAATTTTTTTACTGTCGCAAATTTTAATTACGCCAGGGATTGCCTTTTCTATAGTAAATTATTCAAAAAATAATTTTCAACTGTCGCAAATTTTAATTACGCCGGGGGATTGCCTTTTCTATAGTAAATTATTCAAAAAATAATTTTTTACGGTCGCAAATTTTAATTGCGCCAGGATTGCCTTTTCTATAGTAAATTATTCAAAAAATAATTTTCAACTGTCGCAAATTTCAAATCCGCCAGGGATTGCCTTTTCTATAGTAAATTTTGCAAAAAGTAATTTTTTCTGTCGAAATTTTAAATATCCCAGGGACTGCCTTTTCTATAGTAAATTATTCAAAAAATAATTTTCAACTGTCGCATATTTTAATTACGCCAGGGATTGCCTTTTCTATAGTAGATTATTCAAAAAATAATTTTCTACTGTCGCAAATTTTAATTAGGCAAGGGATTGCCTTTTCTATAGTAAATTATTCAAAAAATAATTTTCTACTGTCGCAAATTTTAATTACGCCGGGGATTGCCTTTTCTATAGTAAATTATTCAAAAAATAATTTTTTACTGTCGCAAATTTTAATTGCGCCAGGGATTGCCTTTTCTATAGTAAATTATTCAAAAAATAATTTTCAACTGTCGCAAATTTCAAATCCGACAGGGATTGCCTTTTCTATAGTAAATTTTGCAAAAAAATAATTTTTTACTGTCGCAAATTTTAATTACGCAGGGATTGCCTTTTCTATAGTAAATTATTCAAAAAATAATTTTATACTGTCGCAAATTTTAATTACGCCAGGGATTGCCTTTTCTATAGTAAATTATTCAAAAAATAATTTTCAACTGTCGCAAATTTTAATTACGCCAGGGATTGCCTTTTCTATAGTAAATATTCAAAAAATAATTTTCAACTGTCGCAAATTTCAAATCCGCCAGGGATTGCCTTTTCTATAGTAAATTATTCAAAAAATAATTTTATACTGTCGCAAATTTTAATTGCGCCAGGGATTGCCTTTTCTATAGTAAATTATTCAAAAAATAATTTTCAACTGTCGCAAATTTTAATTACGCCAGGATTGCCTTTTCTATAGTAAATTATTCAAAAAATAATTTTCAACTGTCGCAAATTTTAATTACGCCAGGGATTGCCTTTTCTATAGTAAATTATTCAAAAAATAATTTTCTAATGTCGCAAATTTTAATTGCGCCAGGAATTGCCTTTTCTATAGTAAACTTTTCAAAAAATTAATTTTCTACTGTCGCAAATTTTTATTACGCCAGGGATTGCCTTTTCTATAGTAAATTATTCAAAAATAATTTTCTACTGTCGCAAATTTTAATTACGCCAGGGATTGCCTTTTCTATAGTAAATTATTCAAAAAATAATTTTCTACTGTCGCAAATTTTAATTACGCCAGGGATTGCCTTTTCTATAGTAAATTATTCAAAAAATAATTTTATACTGTCGCAAATTTCAAATCCGCCAGGGATTGCCTTTTCTATAGTAAATTATTCAAAAAATAATTTTATACTGTCGCAAATTTTAATTGCGCCAGGGATTGCCTTTTCTATAGTAAATTATTCAAAAAATAATTCTCAACTGTCGCAAATTTTAATTAGGCCAGGGAATGCCTTTTCTATAGTAAATTATTCAAAAAATAATTTTCAACTATCGCAAATTTTAATTACGCCAGGGATTGCCTTTTCTATAGTAAATTATTCAAAAAATAATTCTCTACTGTCGCAAATTTTAATTACGCCAGGGATTGCCTTTTCTATAGTAAATTATTCAAAAAATAATTTTTTACTGTCGCAAATTTTAAGTGCGCCAGGGATTGCCTTTTCTATAGTAAATTATTCAAAAAATAATTTTCAACTGTCGCAAATTTTAATTGCGCCAGGAATTGCCTTTTCTATAGTAAACTTTTCAAAAAATAATTTTCTACTGTCGCAAATTTTAATTACGCCAGGGATTGCCTTTCTATAGTAAATTATTCAAAAAATAATTTTCTACTGTCGCAAATTGTAAATATTCCAGGGATTGCCTTTTCTATAGTAAATTATTCAAAAAATAATTTTTTACTGTCGCAAATTTTAAGTGCGCCAGGTATTGCCTTTTCTATAGTAAATTATTCAAAAAATAATTTTTTACTGTCGCAAATTTTAAGTGCGCCAGGGATTGCCTTTTCTATAGTAAATTATTCAAAAAATAATTTTTTACTCTCGCAAATTTCAATTTCGCCAGGTAAATTTTTCACAAATTAATTTTTTACTGTCGCAAATTTTAAATACGCCAGGGATTGCCTTTTCTATAGTAAATTATTCAAAAAATAATTTTCTATTGTCGCAAATTTTAATTACGCCAGGGATTGCTTTTTCTATAGTAAATTATTCAAAAAATAATTTTCAACTGTCGCAAATTTTAATTACGCCAGGGATTGCCTTTTCTATAGTAAATTATTCAAAAAATAATTTTCTACTGTCGCAAATTTTAAATACGCCAGGGATTGCCTTTTCTGTAGTAAATTATTCAAAAAATAATTTTCTACTGTCGCAAATTTTAATTACGCCAGGGATTGCCTTTTCTATAGTAAATTATTCAAAAAATAATTTTGTACTGTCGCAAATTTTAATTGCGCCAGGGATTGCCTTTTCTATAGTAAATTATTCAAAAAATAATTTTATATTGTCGCAAATTTTAACTACGCCAGGGATTGCCTTTTCTATAGTAAATTATTCAAAAAATAATTTTCAACTGTCGCAAATTTTAATTACGCCGGGGATTGCCTTTTCTATAGTAAATTATTCAAAAAATAATTTTTTACTGTCGCAAATTTTAATTGCGCCAGGGATTGCCTTTTCTATAGTAAATTATTCAAAAAATAATTTTCAACTGTCGCAAATTTCAAATCCGCCAGGGATTGCCTTTTTTATAGTAAATTTTGCAAAAAATAATTTTTTACTGTCGAAAATTTTAAATATCCCAGGGATTGCCTTTTCTATAGTAAATTATTCAAAAAATAATTTTCTACTGTCGCAAATTTTAATTACGCCAGGGATTGCCTTTTCTATAGTAGTTTATTCAAAAAATAATTTTCTACTGTCGCAAATTTTAATTACGCCAGGGATTGCCTTTTCTATAGTAAATTATTCAAAAAATAATTTTCTACTGTCGCAAATTTTAATTACGCCGGGGATTGCCTTTTCTATAGTAAATTATTAAAAAAATTATTTTTTACTGTCGCAAATTTCAATTGCGCCAGGGATTGCCTTTTCTATAGTAAATTATTCAAAAAATAATTTTCAACTGTCGCAAATTTCAAATCCGACAGGGATTGCCTTTTCTATAGTAAATTTTGCAAAAAAATAATTTTTTACTGTCGCAAATTTTAATTACGCCAGGGATTGCCTTTTCTATAGTAAATTATTCAAAAAATAATTTTATACTGTCGCAAATTTTAATTACGCCAGGGATTGCCTTTTCTATAGTAAATTATTCAAAAAATAATTTTCAACTGTCGCAAATTTTAATTACGCCAGATTTTGCCTTTTCTATAGTAAATTATTCAAAAAATAATTTTCAACTGTCGCAAATTTCAAATCCGCCAGGGATTGCCTTTTCTATAGTAAATTATTCAAAAAATAATTTTATACTGTCGCAAATTTTAATTGCGCCAGGGATTGCCTTTTCTATAGTAAATTATTCAAAAAATAATTTTCAACTGTCGCAAATTTTAATTACGCCAGGGATTGCCTTTTCTATAGTAAATTATTCAAAAAATAATTTTCAACTGTCGCAAATTTTAATTACGCCAGGGATTGCCTTTTCTATAGTAAATTATTCAAAAAATAATTTTCTACTGTCGCAAATTTTAATTACGCCAGGGATTGCCTTTTCTATAGTAAATTATTCAAAAAATAATTTTCTACTGTCGCAAATTTTAATTACGCCAGGGATTGCCTTTTCTATAGTAAATTATTCAAAAAATAATTTTCTACTGTCGCAAATTTCAAATCCGCCAGGGATTGCCTTTTCTATAGTAAATTATTCAAAAAATAATTTTTTACTGTCGCAAATTTTAATTGCGCCAGGGATTGCCTTTTCTATAGCAAATTATTCAAAAAATAATTTTCTACTGTCGCAAATTTCAAATCCGCCAGGGATTGCCTTTTCTATAGTAAACTTTTCAAAAAATAATTTTTTACTGTCGCAAATTTTAATTACGCCAGGGATTGCCTTTTCTATAGTAAATTATTCAAAAAATAATTCTCTACTGTCGCAAATTTTAATTACGCCAGGGATTGCCTTTTCTATAGTAAATTATTCAAAAAATAATTTTTTACTGTCGCAAATTTTAAGTGCGCCAGGGATTGCCTTTTCTATAGTAAATTATTCAAAAAATAATTTTCAACTGTCGCAAATTTTAATTGCGCCAGGAATTGCCTTTTCTATAGTAAACTTTTCAAAAAATAATTTTCTACTGTCGCAAATTTTAATTACGCCAGGGATTGCCTTTTCTATAGTAAATTATTCAAAAAATAATTTTCTACTGTCGCAAATTTTAATTACGCCAGGGATTGCCTTTTCTATAGTAAATTATTCAAAAAATAATTTTTTACTGTCGCAAATTTTAATTGCGCCAGGGATTGCCTTTTCTATAGTAAATTATTCAAAAAATAATTTTTTACTGTCGCAAATTTTAATTACGCCAGGGATTGCCTTTTCTATAGTAAATTATTCAAAAAATAATTTTTTACTGTCGCAAATTTTAAATATCCCAGGGATTGCCTTTTCTATAGTAAATTGTTCAAAAAATAATTTTCAACTGTCGCAAATTTTAATTACGCCAGGGATTGCCTTTTCTATAGTAAATTATTCAAAAAATAATTTTCTACTGTCGCAAATTTTAATTACGCCAGGGATTGCCTTTTCTATAGTAAATTATTCAAAAAATAATTTTCTACTATCGCAAATTTTAATTACGCCAGGGATTGCCTTTTCTATAGTATATTATTCAAAAAATAATTTTTTACTGTCGCAAGTTTTAATTACGCCAGGGATTGCCTTTTCTATAGTAAATTATTCAAAAAATAATTTTTTACTGTCGCAAATTTTAAGTGCGCCAGGGATTGCCTTTTCTATAGTAAATTATTCAAAAAATAATTTTCTACTGTCGCAAATTTTAATTACGCCAGGGATTGCCTTTTCTATAGTAAATTATTCAAAAAATAATTTTCAACTGTCGCAAATTTTAATTGCGCCAGGGATTGTCTTTTCTATAGTAAATTATTCAAAAAATAATTTTTTACTGTCGCAAATTTTAATTACGCCAGGGATTGCCTTTTCTATAGTAAATTATTCAAAAAATAATTTTTTACTGTCGCAAATTTTAAATATCCCAGGGATTGCCTTTTCTATAGTAAATTATTCAAAAAATAATTTTCAACTGTCGCAAATTTTAATTACGCCAGGGATTGCCTTTTCTATAGTAAATTATTCAAAAAATAATTTTCAACTGTCGCAAATTTTAATTACGCCAGGGATTGCCTTTTCTATAGTAAATTTTTCAAAAAATAATTTTATACTATCGCAAGTTTTAATTGCGCCAGGGATTGCCTTTTCTATAGTAAATTATTCAAAAAATAATTTTATACTGTCGCAAATTTTAATTGCGCCAGGGATTGCCTTTTCTACAGTAAATTATTCAAAAAATAATTTTCTACTGTCGCAAATTTTAATTACGCCTGGGACTGCCTTTTATATAGTAAATTATTCAAAAAATAATTTTTTACTGTCGCAAATTTTAAGTGCGCCAGGGATTGCCTTTTATATAGTAAATTATTCAAAAAATAATTTTTTACTGTCGCAAATTTTAATTGCGCCAGGGATTGCCTTTTCTATAGTAAATTATTCAAAAAATAATTTTCAACTGTCGCAAATTTTAATTACGCCAGGGATTGCCTTTTCTATAGTAAATTATTCAAAAAATAATTTTTTACTATCGCAAGTTTTAATTGCGCCAGGGATTGCCTTTTCTATAGTAAATTATTCAAAAAATAATATTCTACTGTCGCAAATTTTAATTACGCCAGGGATTGCCTTTTCTATAGTAAATTATTCAAAAAATAATTTTCAACTGTCGCAAATTTTAATTGCGCCAGGGATTGTCTTTTCTATAGTAAATTATTCGAAAAATAATTTTTTACTGTCGCAAATTTTAACTACGCCAGGGATTGCCTTTTCTATAGTAAATTATTCAAAAAATAATTTTTTACTGTCGCAAATTTTAAATATCCCAGGGATTGCCTTTTCTATAGTAAATTATTCAAAAAATAATTTTCAACTGTCGCAAATTTTAATTACGCCAGGGATTGCCTTTTCTATAGTAAATTATTCAAAAAATAATTTTCAACTGTCGCAAATTTTAATTACGCCAGGGATTGCCTTTTCAATAGTAAATTTTTCAAAAAATAATTTTATACTATCGCAAGTTTTAATTGCGCCAGGGATTGCCTTTTCTATAGTAAATTATTCAAAAAATAATTTTATACTGTCGAAAATTTTAATTGCGCCAGGGTTTGCCTTTTCTACAGTAAATTATTCAAAAAATAATTTTCAACTATCGCAAATTTTAATTACGCCAGGGATTGCCTTTTCTATAGTAAATTATTCAAAAAATAATTCTCTACTGTCGCAAATTTTAATTACGCCAGGGATTGCCTTTTCTATAGTAAATTATTCAAAAAATAATTTTTTACTGTCGCAAATTGTAAATATTCCAGGGATTGCCTTTTCTATAGTAAATTATTCAAAAAATAATTTTTTACTGTCGCAAATTTTAAGTGCGCCAGGGATTGCCTTTTCTATAGTAAATTATTCAAAAAATAATTTTTTACTGTCGCAAATTTTAAGTGCGCCAGGGATTGCCTTTTCTATAGTAAATTATTCAAAAAATAATTTTTTACTCTCACAAATTTCAATTTCGCCAGGTAAATTTTTCACAAATTAATTTTTTACTGTCGCAAATTTTAAATACGCCAGGGATTGCCTTTTCTATAGTAAATTATTCAAAAAATAATTTTCTATTGTCGCAAATTTTAATTACGCCAGGGATTGCTTTTTCTATAGTAAATTATTCAAAAAATAATTTTAACTGTCGCAAATTTTAATTACGCCAGGGATTGCCTTTTCTATAGTAAATTATTCAAAAAATAATTTTCTACTGTCGCAAATTTTAAATACGCCAGGGATTGCCTTTTCTATAGTAAATTATTCAAAAAATAATTTTCTACTGTCGCAAATTTTAATTACGCCAGGGATTGCCTTTTCTATAGTAAATTATTCAAAAAATAATTTTGTACTGTCGCAAATTTTAATTGCGCCAGGGATTGCCTTTTCTATAGTAAATTATTCAAAAAATAATTTTATATTGTCGCAAATTTTAATTACGCCAGGGATTGCCTTTTCTATAGTAAATTATTCAAAAAATAATTTTCAACTGTCGCAAATTTTAATTACGCCGGGGATTGCCTTTTCTATAGTAAATTATTCAAAAAATAATTTTTTACTGTCGCAAATTTTAATTGCGCCAGGGATTGCCTTTTCTATAGTAAATTATTCAAAAAATAATTTTCAACTGTCGCAAATTTCAAATCCGCCAGGGATTGCCTTTTCTATAGTAAATTTTGCAAAAAATAATTTTTTACTGTCGAAAATTTTAAATATCCCAGGGATTGCCTTTTCTATAGTAAATTATTCAAAAAATAATTTTCTACTGTCGCAAATTTTAATTACGCCAGGGATTGCCTTTTCTATAGTAGATTATTCAAAAAATAATTTTCTACTGTCGCAAATTTTAATTACGCCAGGGATTGCCTTTTCTATAGTAAATTATTCAAAAAATAAATTTCTACTGTCGCAAATTTTAATTACGCCGGGGATTGCCTTTTCTATAGTAAATTATTCAAAAAATAATTTTTTACTGTCGCAAATTTTAATTGCGCCAGGGATTGCCTTTTCTATAGTAAATTATTCAAAAAATAATTTTCAACTGTCGCAAATTTCAAATCCGACAGGGATTGCCTTTTCTATAGTAAATTTTGCAAAAAAATAATTTTTTACTGTCGCAAATTTTAATTACGCCAGGGATTGCCTTTTCTATAGTAAATTATTCAAAAAATAATTTTCAACTGTCGCAAATTTTCATTACGCCGGTGATTGCCTTTTCTATAGTAAATTATTCAAAAAATAATTTTTTACGGTCGCAAATTTTAATTGCGCCAGGGATTGCCTTTTCTATAGTAAATTATTCAAAAAATAATTTTCAACTCTCGCAAATTTCAAATCCGCCAGGGATTGCCTTTTCTATAGTAAATTTTGCAAAAAATAATTTTTTACTGTCGAAAATTTTAAATATCCCAGGGATTGCCTTTTCTATAGTAAATTATTCAAAAAATAATTTTCTACTGTCGCAAATTTTAATTACGCCAGGGATTGCCTTTTCTATAGTAAATTATTCAAAAAATAATTTTATACTGTCGCAAATTTCAAATCCGCCAGGGATTGCCTTTTCTATAAAAAATTATTCAAAAAATAATTTTATACTGTCGCAAATTTTAATTGCGCCAGGGATTGCCTTTTCTATAGTAAATTATTCAAAAAATAATTCTCAACTGTCGCAAATTTTAATTAGGCCAGGGAATGCCTTTTCTATAGTAAATTATTCAAAAAATAATTTTCAACTATCGCAAATTTTAATTACGCCAGGGATTGCCTTTTCTATAGTAAATTATTCAAAAAATAATTCTCTACTGTCGCAAATTTTAATTACGCCAGGGATTGCCTTTTTGTATAGTAAATTATTCAAAAAATAATTTTTTACTGTCGCAAATTTTAAGTGCGCCAGGGATTGCCTTTTCTATAGTAAATTATTCAAAAAATAATTTTCAACTGTCGCAAATTTTAATTGCGCCAGGAATTGCCTTTTCTATAGTAAACTTTTCAAAAAATAATTTTCTACTGTCGCAAATTTTAATTACGCCAGGGATTGCCTTTTCTATAGTAAATTATTCAAAAAATAATTTTCTACTGTCGCAAATTGTAAATATTCCAGGGATTGCCTTTTCTATAGTAAATTATTCAAAAAATAATTTTTTACTGTCGCAAATTTTAAGTGCGCCAGGGATTGCCTTTTCTATAGTAAATTATTCAAAAAATAATTTTTTACTGTCGCAAATTTTAAGTGCGCCAGGGATTGCCTTTTCTATAGTAAATTATTCAAAAAATAATTTTTTACTCTCGCAAATTTCAATTTCGCCAGGTAAATTTTTCACAAATTAATTTTTTACTGTCGCAAATTTTAAATACGCCAGGGATTGCCTTTTCTATAGTAAATTATTCAAAAAATAATTTTCTACTGTCGCAAATTTTAATTACGCCAGGGATTGCCTTTTCTATAGTAAATTATTCAAAAAATAATTTTTTACTGTCGCAAATTTTAATTGCGCCAGGGATTGCCTTTTCTATAGTAAATTATTCAAAAAATAATTTTATATTGTCGCAAATTTTAATTACGCCAGGGATTGCCTTTTCTATAGTAAATTATTCAAAAAATAATTTTCAACTGTCGCAAATTTTAATTACGCCGGGGATTGCCTTTTCTATAGTAAATTATTCAAAAAATAATTTTTTACTGTCGCAAATTTTAATTGGGCCAGGGATTGCCTTTTCTATAGTAAATTATTCAAAAAATAATTTTCAACTGTCGCAAATTTCAAATCCGCCAGGGATTGCCTTTTCTATAGTAAATTTTGCAAAAAATAATTTTTTACTGTCGAAAATTTTAAATATCCCAGGGATTGCCTTTTCTATAGTAAATTATTCAAAAAATAATTTTCTACTGTCGCAAATTTTAATTACGCCAGGGATTGCCTTTTCTATAGTAGATTATTCAAAAAATAATTTTCTACTGTCGCAAATTTTAATTACGCCAGGGATTGCCTTTTCTATAGTAAATTATTCAAAAAATAAATTTCTTCTGTCGCAAATTTTAATTACGCCGGGGATTGCCTTTTCTATAGTAAATTATTCAAAAAATAATTTTTTACTGTCGCAAATTTTAATTGCGCCAGGGATTGCCTTTTCTATAGTAAATTATTCAAAAAATAATTTTATACTGTCGCAAATTTCAAATCCGACAGGGATTGCCTTTTCTATAGTAAATTTTGCAAAAAAATAATTTTTTACTGTCGCAAATTTTAATTACGCCAGGGATTGCCTTTTCTATAGTAAATTATTCAAAAAATAATTTTCAACTGTCGCAAATTTCAAATCCGCCAGGGATTGCCTTTTCTATAGTAAATTATTCAAAAAATAATTTTATACTGTCGCAAATTTTAATTGCGCCAGGGATTGCCTTTTCTATAGTAAATTATTCAAAAAATAATTTTCAACTGTCGCAAATTTTAATTACGCCAGGGATTGCCTTTTCTATAGTAAATTATTCAAAAAATAATTTTCAACTGTCGCAAATTTTAATTACGCCAGGGATTGCCTTTTCTATAGTAAATTATTCAAAAAATAATTTTCTACTGTCGCAAATTTTAATTACGCCAGGGATTGCCTTTTCTATAGTAAATAATTCAAAAAATAATTTTCTACTGTCGCAAATTTTAATTACGCCAGGGATTGCCTTTTCTATAGTAAATTATTCAAAAAATAATTTTCTACTGTCGCAAATTTTAATTACGCCGGGGATTGCCTTTTCTATAGTAAATTATTCAAAAAATAATTTTTTACTGTCGCAAATTTTAATTGCGCCAGGGATTGCCTTTTCTATAGTAAATTATTCAAAAAATAATTTTCAACTGTCGCAAATTTCAAATCCCACAGGGATTGCCTTTTCTATAGTAAATTTTGCAAAAAAATAATTTTTTACTGTCGCAAATTTTAATTACGCCAGGGATTGCCTTTTCTATAGTAAATTATTCAAAAAATAATTTTATACTGTCGCAAATTTTAATTACGCCAGGGATTGCCTTTACTATAGTAAATTATTCAAAAAATAATTTTCAACTGTCGCAAATTTTAATTACGCCAGGGATTGCCTTTTCTATAGTAAATTATTCAAAAAATAATTTTCAACTGTCGCAAATTTCAAATCCGCCAGGGATTGCCTTTTCTATAGTAAATTATTCAAAAAATAATTTTATACTGTCGCAAATTTTAATTGCGCCAGGGATTGCCTTTTCTATAGTAAATTATTCAAAAAATAATTTTCAACTGTCGCAAATTTTAATTACGCCAGGGATTGCCTTTTCTATAGTAAATTATTCAAAAAATAAATTTCTTCTGTCGCAAATTTTAATTACGCCGGGGATTGCCTTTTCTATAGTAAATTATTCAAAAAATAATTTTTTACTGTCGCAAATTTTAATTGCGCCAGGGATTGCCTTTTCTATAGTAAATTATTCAAAAAATAATTTTCAACTGTCGCAAATTTCAAATGCGACAGGGATTGCCTTTTCTATAGTAAATTTTGCAAAAAAATAATTTTTTACTGTCGCAAATTTTAATTACGCCAGGGATTGCCTTTTCTATAGTAAATTATTCAAAAAATAATTTTCAACTGTCGCAAATTTCAAATCCGCCAGGGATTGCCTTTTCTATAGTAAATTATTCAAAAAATAATTTTATACTGTCGCAAATTTTAATTGCGCCAGGGATTGCCTTTTCTATAGTAAATTATTCAAAAAATAATTTTCAACTGTCGCAAATTTTAATTACGCCAGGGATTGCATTTTCTATAGTAAATTATTCAAAAAATAATTTTCAACTGTCGCAAATTTTAATTACGCCAGGGATTGCCTTTTCTATAGTAAATTATTCAAAAAATAATTTTCTACTGTCGCAAATTTTAATTACGCCAGAGATTGCCTTTTCTATAGTAAATAATTCAAAAAATAATTTTCTACTGTCGCAAATTTTAATTACGCCAGGGATTGCCTTTTCTATAGTAAATTATTCAAAAAATAATTTTCTACTGTCGCAAATTTTAATTACGCCGGGGATTGCCTTTTCTATAGTAAATTATTCAAAAAATAATTTTTTACTGTCGCAAATTATAATTGCGCCAGGGATTGCCTTTTCTATAGTAAATTATTCAAAAAATAATTTTCAACTGTCGCAAATTTCAACTTCCGCCAGGGATTGCCTTTTCTATAGTAAATTTTGCAAAAAATAATTTTTTACTGTCGAAAATTTTAAATATCCCAGGGATTGCCTTTTCTATAGTAAATTATTCAAAAAATAATTTTCTACTGTCGCAAATTTTAATTACGCCAGGGATTGCCTTTTCTATAGTAGATTATTCAAAAAATAATTTTCTACTGTCGCAAATTTTAATTACGCCAGGGATTGCCTTTTCTATAGTAAATTATTCAAAAAATAAATTTCTTCTGTCGCAAATTTTAATTACGCCGGGGATTGCCTTTTCTATAGTAAATTATTCAAAAAATAATTTTTTACTGTCGCAAATTTTAATTGCGCCAGGGATTGCCTTTTCTATAGTAAATTATTCAAAAAATAATTTTCAACTGTCGCAAATTTCAAATCCGACAGGGATTGCCTTTTCTATAGTAAATTTTGCAAAAAAATAATTTTTTACTGTCGCAAATTTTAATTACGCCAGGGATTGCCTTTTCTATAGTAAATTATTCAAAAAATAATTTTCAACTGTCGCAAATTTCAAATCCGCCAGGGATTGCCTTTTCTATAGTAAATTATTCAAAAAATAATTTTATACTGTCGCAAATTTTAATTGCGCCAGGGATTGCCTTTTCTATAGTAAATTATTCAAAAAATAATTTTCAACTGTCGCAAATTTTAATTACGCCAGGGATTGCCTTTTCTATAGTAAATTATTCAAAAAATAATTTTCAACTGTCGCAAATTTTAATTACGCCAGGGATTTCCTTTTCTATAGTAAATTATTCAAAAAATAATTTTCTACTGTCGCAAATTTTAATTACGCCAGGGATTGCCTTTTCTATAGTAAATAATTCAAAAAATAATTTTCTACTGTCGCAAATTTTAATTACGCCAGGGATTGCCTTTTCTATAGTAAATTATTCAAAAAATAATTTTCTACTGTCGCAAATTTTAATTACGCCGGGGATTGCCTTTTCTATAGTAAATTATTCAAAAAATAATTTTTTACTGTCGCAAATTTTAATTGCGCCAGGGATTGCCTTTTCTATAGTAAATTATTCAAAAAATAATTTTCAACTGTCGCAAATTTCAAATCCCACAGGGATTGCCTTTTCTATAGTAAATTTTGCAAAAAAATAATTTTTTACTGTCGCAAATTTTAATTACGCCAGGGATTGCCTTTTCTATAGTAAATTATTCAAAAAATAATTTTATACTGTCGCAAATTTTAATTACGCCAGGGATTGCCTTTACTATAGTAAATTATTCAAAAAATAATTTTCAACTGTCGCAAATTTTAATTACGCCAGGGATTGCCTTTTCTATAGTAAATTATTCAAAAAATAATTTTCAACTGTCGCAAATTTCAAATCCGCCAGGGATTGCCTTTTCTATAGTAAATTATTCAAAAAATAATTTTCAACTGTCGCAAATTTCAAATCCGCCAGGGATTGCCTTTTCTATAGTAAATTTTGCAAAAAATAATTTTTTACTGTCGAAAATTTTAAATATCCCAGGGATTGCCTTTTCTATAGTAAATTATTCAAAAAATAATTTTCTACTGTCGCAAATTTTAATTACGCCAGGGATTGCCTTTTCTATAGTAGATTATTCAAAAAATAATTTTCTACTGTCGCAAATTTTAATTACGCCAGGGATTGCCTTTTCTATAGTAAATTATTCAAAAAATAAATTTCTTCTGTCGCAAATTTTAATTACGCCGGGGATTGCCTTTTCTATAGTAAATTATTCAAAAAATAATTTTTTACTGTCGCAAATTTTAATTGCGCCAGGGATTGCCTTTTCTATAGTAAATTATTCAAAAAATAATTTTCAACTGTCGCAAATTTCAAATCCGACAGGGATTGCCTTTTCTATAGTAAATTTTGCAAAAAAATAATTTTTTACTGTCGCAAATTTTAATTACGCCAGGGATTGCCTTTTCTATAGTAAATTATAAAAAAAATAATTTTCAACTGTCGCAAATTTCAAATCCGCCAGGGATTGCCTTTTCTATAGTAAATTATTCAAAAAATAATTTTATACTGTCGCAAATTTTAATTGCGCCAGGGATTGCCTTTTCTATAGTAAATTATTCAAAAAATAATTTTCAACTGTCGCAAATTTTAATTACACCAGGGATTGCCTTTTCTATAGTAAATTATTCAAAAAATAATTTTCAACTGTCGCAAATTTTAATTACGCCAGGGATTGCCTTTTCTATAGTAAATTATTCAAAAAATAATTTTCTACTGTCGCAAATTTTAATTACGCCAGGGATTGCCTTTTCTATAGTAAATAATTCAAAAAATAATTTTCTACTGTCGCAAATTTTAATTACGCCAGGGATTGCCTTTTCTATAGTAAATTATTCAAAAAATAATTTTCTACTGTCGCAAATTTTAATTACGCCGGGGATTGCCTTTTCTATAGTAAATTATTCAAAAAATAATTTTCAACTGTCGCAAATTTCAAATCCCACAGGGATTGCCTTTTCTATAGTAAATTTTGCAAAAAAATAATTTTTTACTGTCGCAAATTTTAATTACGCCAGGGATTGCCTTTTCTATAGTAAATTATTCAAAAAATAATTTTATACTGTCGCAAATTTTAATTACGCCAGGGATTGCCTTTACTATAGTAAATTATTCAAAAAATAATTTTCAACTGTCGCAAATTTTAATTACGCCAGGGATTGCCTTTTCTATAGTAAATTATTCAAAAAATAATTTTCAACTGTCGCAAATTTCAAATCCGCCAGGGATTGCCTTTTCTATAGTAAATTATTCAAAAAATAATTTTATACTGTCGCAAATTTTAATTGCGCCAGGGATTGCCTTTTCTATAGTAAATTATTCAAAAAATAATTTTCAACTGTCGCAAATTTTAATTACGCCAGGGATTGCCTTTTCTATAGTAAATTATTCAAAAAATAATTTTCAACTGTCGCAAATTTTAATTACGCCAGGGATTGCCTTTTCTATAGTAAATTATTCAAAAAATAATTTTCTACTGTCGCAAATTTTAATTACGCCAGGGATTGCCTTTTCTATAGTAAATAATTCAAAAAATAATTTTCTACTGTCGCAAATTTTAATTACGCCAGGGATTGCCTTTTCTATAGTAAATTATTCAAAAAATAATTTTCTACTGTCGCAAATTTCAAATCCGCCAGGGATTGCCTTTTCTATAGTAAATTATTCAAAAAATAATTTTTTACTCTCGCAAATTTTAATTGCGCCAGGGATTGCCTTTTCTATAGTAAATTATTCAAAAAATAATTTTCTACTGTCGCAAATTTCAAATCCGCCAGGGATTGCCTTTTCTATAGTAAACTTTTCAAAAAATAATTTTTTACTGTCGCAAATTTTAATTACGCCAGGGATTGCCTTTTCTATAGTAAATTATTCAAAAAATAATTTTATACTGTCGCAAATTTTAATTACGCCAGGGATTGCCTTTACTATAGTAAATTATTCAAAAAATAATTTTCAACTGTCGCAAATTTTAATTACGCCAGGGATTGCCTTTTCTATAGTAAATTATTCAAAAAATAATTTTCAACTGTCGCAAATTTCAAATCCGCCAGGGATTGCCTTTTCTATAGTAAATTATTCAAAAAATAATTTTATACTGTCGCAAATTTTAATTGCGCCAGGGATTGCCTTTTCTATAGTAAATTATTCAAAAAATAATTTTCAACTGTCGCAAATTTTAATTACGCCAGGGATTGCCTTTTCTATAGTAAATTATTCAAAAAATAATTTTCAACTGTCGCAAATTTTAATTACGCCAGGGATTGCCTTTTCTATAGTAAATTATTCAAAAAATAATTTTCTACTGTCGCAAATTTTAATTACGCCAGGGATTGCCTTTTCTATAGTAAATAATTCAAAAAATAATTTTCTACTGTCGCAAATTTTAATTACGCCAGGGATTGCCTTTTCTATAGTAAATTATTCAAAAAATAATTTTCTACTGTCGCAAATTTCAAATCCGCCAGGGATTGCCTTTTCTATAGTAAATTATTCAAAAAATAATTTTTTACTGTCGCAAATTTTAAATATCCCAGGGATTGCCTTTTCTATAGTAAATTATTCAAAAAATAATTTTCAACTGTCGCAAATTTTAATTACGCCAGGGATTGCCTTTTCTATAGTAAATTATTCAAAAAATAATTTTCTACTGTCGCAAATTTTAATTACGCCAGGGATTGCCTTTTCTATAGTAAATTATTCAAAAAATAATTTTCTACTATCGCAAATTTTAATTACGCCAGGGATTGCCTTTTCTATAGTATATTATTCAAAAAATAATTTTTTACTGTCGCAAGTTTTAATTACGCCAGGGATTGCCTTTTCTATAGTAAATTATTCAAAAAATAATTTTCTACTGTCGCAAATTTTAATTACGCCAGGGATTGCCTTTTCTATAGTAAATTATTCAAAAAATAATTTTCTACTGTCGCAAATTTTAATTGCGCCAGGGATTGCCTTTTCTATAGCAAATTATTCAAAAAATAATTTCCTACTGTCGCAAATTTTAATTACGCCAGGGATTGCCTTTTCTATAGTAAATTATTCAAAAAATAATTTTCAACTGTCGCAAATTTTAATTACGCCAGGGATTGCCTTTTCTATAGTAAATTATTCAAAAAATAATTTTCTACTGTCGCAAATTTTAATTGCGCCAGGGATTGCCTTTTCTATAGTAAATTATTCAAAAAATAGTTTTTTACTGTCGCAAATTTTAATTACGCCAGGGATTGCCTTTTCTATAGTAAATTATTCAAAAAATAATTTTTTACTGTCGCAAATTTTAAATATCCCAGGGATTGCCTTTTCTATAGTAAATTATTCAAAAAATAATTTTCAACTGTCACAAATTTTAATTACGCCAGGGATTGCCTTTTCTATAGTAAATTATTCAAAAAATAATTTTCAACTGTCGCAAATTTTAATTACGCCAGGGATTGCCTTTTCTATAGTAAATTATTCAAAAAATAATTCTCAACTGTCGCAAATTGTAATTGCGCCAGGGTTTGCCTTTTCTATAGTAAATTATTCAAAAAATAATTTTTTACTGTCGCAAATTTTAAGTGCGCCAGGTATTGCCTTTTCTATAGTAAATTATTCAAAAAATAATTTTCTACTGTCGCAAATTTTAATTACGCCAGGGATTGCCTTTTCTATAGTAAATTATTCAAAAAATAATTTTCAACTGTCGCAAATTTTAATTGCGCCAGGGATTGTCTTTTCTATAGTAAATTATTCAAAAAATAATTTTTTACTGTCGCAAATTTTAATTACGCCAGGGATTGCCTTTTCTATAGTAAATTATTCAAAAAATAATTTTTTACTGTCGCAAATTTTAAATATCCCAGGGATTGCCTATTCTATAGTAAATTATTCAAAAAATAATTTTCAACTGTCGCAAATTTTAATTACGCCAGGGATTGCCTTTTCTATAGTAAATTATTCAAAAAATAATTTTCAACTGTCGCAAATTTTAATTACGCCAGGGATTGCCTTTTCTATAGTAAATTTTTCAAAAAATAATTTTATACTATCGCAAGTTTTAATTGCGCCAGGGATTGCCTTTTCTATAGTAAATTATTCAAAAAATAATTTTATACTGTCGCAAATTTTAATTGCGCCAGGGATTGCCTTTTCTACAGTAAATTATTCAAAAAATAATTTTCTACTGTGGCAAATTTTAATTACGCCTGGGATTGCCTTTTATATAGTAAATTATTCAAAAAATAATTTTTTACTGTCGCAAATTTTAAGTGCGCCAGGGATTGCCTTTTATATAGTAAATTATTCAAAAAATAATTTTTTACTGTCGCAAATTTTAATTGCGCCAGGGATTGCCTTTTCTATAGTAAATTATTCAAAAAATAATTTTCAACTGTCGCAAATTTTAATTACGCCAGGGATTGCCTTTTCTATAGTAAATTATTCAAAAAATAATTTTTTACTATCGCAAGTTTTAATTGCGCCAGGGATTGCCTTTTCTATAGTAAATTATTCAAAAAATAATATTCTACTGTCGCAAATTTTAAGTGCGCCAGGGATTGCCTTTTCTATAGTAAATTATTCAAAAAATAATTTTATACTGTCGCAAATTTTAATTATGACAGGGATTGCCTTTTCTATAGTAAATTATTCAAAAAATAATTTTCAACTGTCGCAAATTTTAATTACGCCAGGAATTGCCTTTTCTATAGTAAATTATTCAAAAAATAATTTTCTACTGTCGCAAATTTTAATTGCGCCAGGGATTGCCTTTTCTATAGTAAATTATTCAAAAAATAATTTTCTACTGTCGCAAATTTTAAGTGCGCCAGGGATTGCCTTTTCTATAGTAAATTATTCAAAAAATAATTTTATACTGTCGAAAATTTTAATTACGCCAGGGATTGCCTAAATTATTCAAAAAATAATTTTCTACTGTCGCAAATTTTAATTACGCCAGGGATTGCCTTTTCTATAGTAAATTATTCAAAAAATAATTTTTTACTGTCGCAAATTTTAAGTGCGCCAGGGATTGCCTTTTCTATAGTAAATTATTCAAAAAATAATTTTATACTGTCGCAAATTTTAAGTGCGCCAGGGATTGCCTTTTCTATAGTAAATTATTCAAAAAATAATGTTATACTGTCGCAAATTTTAATTGCGCCAGGGATTGCCTTTTCTATAGTAAATTATTCAAAAAATAATTTTCTACTGTCGCAAATTTTAATTACGCCAGGGATTGCCTTTTCTATAGTAAATTATTCAAAAAATAATTTTTTACTGTCGCAAATTTTAAGTGCGCCAGGGATTGCCTTTTCTATAGTAAGTTTTGCAAAAAATAATTTTCTACTGTCGCAAATTTTAATTACGCCAGGGATTGCCTTTTCTATAGTAAATTATTCAAAAAATAATTTTCAAATGTCGCAAATTTTAAATACGCCAGGGATTGCCTTTTCTATAGTAAATTATTCAAAAAATAATTTTCTACTGTCGCAAATTTTAATTACGCCAGAGATTGCCTTTTCTATAGTAAATTATTCAAAAAAATAATTTTATACTGTCGCAAATTTTAAGTGCGCCAGGGATTGCCTTTTCTATAGTAAATTATTCAAAAAATAATTTTTTACTGTCGCAAATTTTAAATACGCCAGGGATTGCCTTTTCTATAGTAAATTATTCAAAAAATAATTTTCTACTGTCGCAAATTTTAATTACGCCAGGGATTGTCTTTTATATAGTAAATTTTTCAAAAATTAATTTTATACTGTCGCAAATTTTAAATACGCCAGGGATTGCCTTTTCTATAGTAAATTATTCAAAAAATAATTTTCAACTATCGCAAATTTTAATTGCGCCAGGGATTGCCTTTTCTATAGTAAATTATTCAAAAAATAATTTTTTACTGTCGCAAATTTTAATTGCGCCAGGGATTGCCTTTTCTATAGTAAATTATTCAAAAAATAATTTTCAACTGTAGCAAATTTTAATTACGCCAAGGATTGCCTTTTCTATAGTAAATTATTCAAAAAATAATTTTTTACTATCGCAAGTTTTAATTGCGCCAGGGATTGCCTTTTCTACAGTAAACTATTCAAAAATAATTTTCTACTGTCGCAAATTTTAATTACGCCAGGAATTGCCTTTTATATAGTAAATTTTTCAAAAATTAATTTTATACTGTCGCAAATTTTAAATACGCCAGGGATTGCCTTTTCTATAGTAAATTATTCAAAAAATAATTTTCTACTGTCGCAAATTTTAATTACGCCATGGATTGCCTTTTCTACAGTAAATTTTGCAAAAAATAATTTTTTACTGTCGCAAATTTTAATTGCGCCAGGGATTGCCTTTTCTATAGTAAATTATTCAAAAAATAATTTTATACTGTCGCAAATTTTAATTGCGCCAGGGATTGCCTTTTCTACAGTAAATTATTCAAAAAATAATTTTCTACTGTCGCAAATTTTAATTACGCCAGGGATTGCCTTTTATATAGTAAATTATTCAAAAAATAATTTTTTACTGTCGCAAATTTTAAGTGCGCCAGGGATTGCCTTTTATATAGTAAATTATTCAAAAAATAATTTTTTACTGTCGCAAATTTTAATTGCGCCAGGGATTGCCTTTTCTATAGTAAATTATTCAAAAAATAATTTTCAACTGTCGCAAATTTTAATTACGCCAGGGATTGCCTTTTCTATAGTAAATTATTCAAAAAATAATTTTTTACTATCGCAAGTTTTAATTGCGCCAGGGATTGCCTTTTCTATAGAAAATTATTCAAAAAATAATTTTCTACTGTCGCAAATTTTAAGTGCGCCAGGGATTGCCTTTTCTATAGTAAATTATTAAAAAAATAATTTTATACTGTCGCAAATTTTAATTATGCCAGGGATTGCCTTTTCTATAGTAAATTATTCAAAAATAATTTTCAACTGTCGCAAATTTTAATTACGCCAGGGATTGCTTTTTCTATAGTAAATTATTCAAAAAATTATTTTTCTACTGTCGCAAATTTTAATTGCGCCACGGATTGCCTTTTCTATAGTAAATTATTCAAAAAATAATTTTCTACTGTCGCAAATTTTAAGTGCGCCAGGGATTGCCTTTTCTATAGTAAATTATTCAAAAAATAATTTTATATTGTCGCAAATTTTAATTACGCCAGGGATTGCCTTTTCTATAGTAAATTATTCAAAAAATAATTTTCAACTGTCGCAAAATTTAAATACGCCAGGGATTGCCTTTTCTATAGTAAATTATTCAAAAATAATTTTATACTGTCGCAAATTTTAATTGCGCCAGGGATTGCCTTTTATATAGTAAATTATTCAAAAATAATTTTTTACTGTCGCAAATTTTAATTGCGCCAGGGATTGCCTTTTCTATAGTAAATTATTCAAAAAATAATTTTATACTGTCGCAAATTTTAATTGCGCCAGGGATTGCCTTTTCTACAGTAAATTATTCAAAAAATAATTTTCTACTGTCGCAAATTTTAATTACGCCAGGGATTGCCTTTTATATAGTAAATTATTCAAAAAATAATTTTTTACTGTCGCAAATTTTAAGTGCGCCAGGGATTGCCTTTTATATAGTAAATTATTCAAAAAATAATTTTTTACTGTCGCAAATTTTAATTGCGCCAGGGATTGCCTTTTCTATAGTAAATTATTCAAAAAATAATTTTCAACTGTCGCAAATTTTAATTACGCCAGGGATTGCCTTTTCTATAGTAAATTATTCAAAAAATAATTTTTTACTATCGCAAGTTTTAATTGCGCCAGGGATTGCCTTTTCTATAGAAAATTATTCAAAAAATAATTTTCTACTGTCGCAAATTTTAAGTGCGCCAGGGATTGCCTTTTCTATAGTAAATTATTAAAAAAATAATTTTATACTGTCGCAAATTTTAATTATGCCAGGGATTGCCTTTTCTATAGTAAATTATTCAAAAAATAATTTTCAACTGTCGCAAATTTTAATTACGCCAGGGATTGCTTTTTCTATAGTAAATTATTCAAAAATTATTTTCTACTGTCGCAAATTTTAATTGCGCCACGGATTGCCTTTTCTATAGTAAATTATTCAAAAAATAATTTTCTACTGTCGCAAATTTTAAGTGCGCCAGGGATTGCCTTTTCTATAGTAAATTATTCAAAAAATAATTTTATATTGTCGCAAATTTTAATTGCGCCAGGGATTGCCTTTTCTATAGTAAATTATTCAAAAAATAATTTTCTACTGTCGCAAATTTTAATTACGCCAGGGATTGCCTTTTCTATAGTAAATTATTAAAAAAATAATTTTTTACTGTCGCAAGTTTTAATTACGCCAGGGATTGCCTTTTCTATAGTAAATTATTCAAAAAATAATTTTCAACTGTCGCAAAATTTAAATACGCCAGGGATTGCCTTTTCTATAGTAAATTATTCAAAAAATAATTTTATACTGTCGCAAATTTTAATTGCGCCAGGGATTGCCTTTTCTATAGTAAATTATTCAAAAAATAATTTTCAACTGTCGCAAATTTTAATTACGCCAGGGATTGCCTTTTCTATAGTAAATTATTCAAAAAATAATTTTTTACTGTCGCAAGTTTTAATTACGCCAGCGATTGCCTTTTCTATAGTAAATTATTCAAAAATAATTTTTTTACTGTCGCAAATTTTAATATCCCAGGGATTGCCTTTTCTATAGTAAATTATTCAAAAAATAATTTTCTACTGTCGCAAATTTTAAGTGCGCCAGGGATTGCCTTTTCTATAGTAAATTTTTCAAAAAATAATTTTCTACTGTCGCAAACTTTAAGTGCGCCAGGGATTGCCTTTTCTATAGTAAATTATTCAAAAAATAATTTTATACTGTCGCAAATTTTAATTACGCCAGGGATTGCCTTTTCTATAGTAAATTATTCAAAAAATAATTTTCTACTGTCGCAAATTTTAATTACGCCAGGGATTGTCTTTTCTATAGTAAATTATTCAAAAAATAATTTTATACTGTCGCAAAATTTAATTACGCCAGGGATTGCATTTTCTATAGTAAATTATTCAAAAAATAATTTTTTACTGTCGCAAATTTTAATTGCGCCAGGGATTGCATTTTCTATAGTAAATTATTCAAAAAATAATTTTCAACTGTCGCAAATTTTAATTACGCCAGGGATTTCCGTTTCTATAGTAAATTATTCAAAAAATAATTTTTTACTGTCGCAAATTTTAAGTGCGCCAGGGATTGCCTTTTCTATAGTAAATTATTCAAAAATAATTTTTTACTGTCGCAAATTTTAAGTGCGCCAGGGATTGCCTTTTCTATAGTAAATTATTCAAAAAATAATTTTCTACCGTCGCAAATTTTAATTACGCCAGGGATTGCCTTTTCTATAGTAAATTATTCAAAAAATAATTTTCTACTGTCGCAAATTTTAATTGCGCCAGGGATTGCCTTTTCTATAGTAAATTATTCAAAAAATAATTTTATACTGTCGCAAATTTTAATTACGCCAGGGATTGCCTTTTCTATAGTAAATTTTTCAAAAAATAATTTTCTACTGTCGCAAATTTAAGTGCGCCAGGGGATTGCCTTTTCTATAGTAAATTTCTCACAAAATAATTTTTTACTGTCGCAAATTTTAAGTGCGCCAGGGATTGCCTTTCTATAGTAAATTTTGCAAAAAATAATTTTTACTGTCGCAAATTATAATTGCGCCAGGGATTGCCTTTTCTATAGTAAATTATTCAAAAAATAATTTTTTACTGTCGCAAATTTTAATTACGCCAGGGATTGCCTTTTTTATAGTAAATTATTCAAAAAATAATTTTTTACTGTCGCAAATTTTAAGTGCGCCAGGATTGCCTTTTCTATAGTAAATTATTCAAAAAATAATTTTTTACTGTCGCAAATTTTAATTGCGCCAGGGATTGCCTTTTCAATAGTAAATTATTCAAAAAATAATTTTCTACTGTCGCAAATTTTAATTGCGCCAGGGATTGCCTTTTCTATAGTAAATTTTTCAAAAAATAATTTTCTACTGTCGCAAATTTTAAGTGCGCCAGGGATTGCCTTTTCTATAGTAAATTATTCAAAAAATAATTTTTTACTGTCGCAAATTTTAAGTGCGCCAGGGATTGCCTTTTCTATAGTAAATTATTCAAAAAATAATTTTCTACTGTCATTTAAATTTTAATTACGCCAGGATTGCCTTTTCTATAGTAAATTATTCAAAAAATAATTTTCTACTGGCGCAAATTTTAATTGCGCCAGGGATTGCCTTTTCTATAGTAAATTATTCAAAAAATAATTTTATACTGTCGCAAATTTTAATTACGCCAAGGATTGCCTTTTCTATAGTAAATTTTTCAAAAAATAATTTTCTACTGTCGCAAATTTTAAGTGCGCCAGGGATTGCCTTTTCTATAGTAAATTTCTCACAAATAATTTTTTACTGTCGCAAATTTTAAGTGCGCCAGGGATTGCCTTTTCTATAGTAAATTTTGCAAAAAACTAATTTTTTACTGTCGCAAATTTTAATTACGCCAGGGATTGCCTTTTCTATGGTAAATTATTCAAAAAATAAGTTTCTACTGTCGCAAATTTTAATTACGCCAGGGATTGCCTTTTCTATAGTAAATTATTCAAAAAATAATTTTATACTGTCGCAAATTTTAATTACGCCAGGGATTGCCTTTTCTATAGTAAATTATTCAAAAAATAATTTTCAACTGTCGCAAATTTTAATTACGCCAGGGATTGCCTTTTCTATAGTAAATTATTCAAAAAATAATTTTTTACTGTCGCAAATTTTAAGTGCGCCAAGGATTGCCTTTTCTATAGTAAATTATTCAAAAAATAATTTTTTACTGTCGCAAATTTTAAGTGCGCCAGGGATTGCCTTTTCTATAGTAAATTATTCAAAAAATAATTTTCTACTGTCGCAAATTTTAATTACGCCAGGGATTGCCTTTTCTATAGTAAATTATTCAAAAAATAATTTTCTACTGTCGCAAATTTTAATTGCTCCAGGGATTGCCTTTTCTATAGTAAATTATTCAAAAAATAATTTTATACTGTCGCAAATTTTAATTACGCCAGGGATTGCCTTTTCTATAGTAAATTTTTCAAAAAATAATTTTCTACTGTCGCAAATTTTAAGTGCGCCAGGGATTGCCTTTTCTATAGTAAATTTCTCACAAAATAATTTTTTACTGTCGCAAATTTTAAGTGCGCCAGGGATTGCCTTTCTATAGTAAATTTTTCAAAAAATAATTTTTTACTGTCGCAAATTATAATTGCGCCAGGGATTGCGTTTTCTATAGTAAATTATTCAAAAAATAATTTTTTACTGTCGCAAATTTTAATTACGCCAGGGATTGCCTTTTTTATAGTAAATTATTCAAAAAGTAATTTTTTACTGTCGCAAATTTTAAGTGCGCCAGGGATTGCCTTTTCTATAGTAAATTATTCAAAAAATAATTTTTTACTGTCGCAAATTTTAATTGCGCCAGGGATTGCCTTTTCTATAGTAAATTATTCAAAAAATAATTTTCTACTGTCGCAAATTTTAAGTGCGCCAGGGATTGCCTTTCTATAGTAAATTTTTCAAAAAATAATTTTCTACTGTCGCAAATTTTAAGTGCGCCAGGGATTGCCTTTTCTATAGTAAATTATTCAAAAAAAAATTTTATACTGCCGCAAATTTTAATTACGCCAGGGTTGTCTTTTCTATAGTACTTTATTCAAAAAATAATTTTCTACTGTCGCAAATTTTAATTACGCCAGGGATTGCCTTTTCTATAGTAAATTATTCAAAAAATAATTTTATACTGTCGCAAATTTTAATTACGCCAGGGATTGCCTTTTCTATAGTAAATTATTCAAAAAATAATTTTTTACTGTCGCAAATTTTAATTGCGCCAGGGATTGCCTTTTCTATAGTAAATTATTCAAAAAATAATTTTCAACTGTCGCAGATTTTAATTACGCCAGGGATTGCCTTTTCTATAGTAAATTATTCAAAAAATAATTTTTTACTGTCGCAAATTTTAAGTGCGCCAGGGATTGCCTTTTCTATAGTAAATTATACAAAAAATAATTTTTTACTGTCGCAAATTTTAAGTGCGCCAGGGATTGCCTTTTCTATAGTAAATTATTCAAAAAATAATTTTCTACTGTCGCAAATTTTAATTACGCCAGGGATTGCCTTTTCTATAGTAAATTATTCAAAAAATAATTTTCTACTGTCGCAAATTTTAATTGCGCCAGGGATTGCCTTTTCTATAGTAAATTATTCAAAAAATAATTTTATACTGTCGCAAATTTTAATTACGCCAAGGATTGCCTTTTCTATAGTAAATTTTTCAAAAAATAATTTTCTACTGTCGCAAATTTTTAGTGCGCCAGGGATTGCCTTTTCTATAGTAAATTATTCAAAAAATCATTTTCTACTGTCGCAAATTTTAAGTGCGCCAGGGATTGCCTTTTCTATAGTAAATTTTGCAAAAAATAATTTTTTACTGTCGCAAATTTTAAGTGCGCCAGGGATTGCCTTTCTATAGTAAATTATTCAAAAAATAATTTTTTACTGTCGCAAATTTTAAGTGCGCCAGGGATTGCCTTTTCTATAGTAAATTATTCAAAAAATAATTTTCTATTGTCGCAAATTTCAATTACGCCAGGGATTGCCTTTTCTATAGTAAATTATTCAAAAAATAATTTTCTACTGTCGCAAATTTTAATTGCGCCAGGGATTGCCTTTTCTATAGTAAATTATTAAAAAAATAATTTTATACTGTCGCAAATTTTAATTACGCCAGGGATTGACTTTTCTATAGTAAATTTTTCAAAAAATAATTTTCTACTGTCGCAAATTTTAAGTGCGCCAGGGATTGCCTTTTTAATAGTAAATTTCTCACAAAATAATTTTTTAGTGTCGCAAATTTTAAGTGCGCCAGGGATTGCCTTTTCTATAGTAAATTTTGCAAAAAAACAATTTTTTACTGTCGCAAATTTTAATTACGCCAGGGATTGCCTTTTCTATAGTAAATTATTCAAAAAATAAGTTTCTACTGTCGCAAATTTTAATTACGCCAGGGATTGCCTTTTCTATAGTAAATTATTCAAAAAATAATTTTTTACTGTCGCAAATTTTAAGTGCGCCAGGGATTGCCTTTTCTATAGTAAATTAATCAAAAAATAATTTTATACTGTCGCAAATTTTAATTACGCCAGGGATTGCCTTTTCTATAGTAAATTATTCAAAAAATAATTTTCTACTGTCGCAAATTTTAATTACCCAGGGATTGCCTTTTCTATAGTAAATTATTCAAAAAATAATTTTTTACTGTCGCAAATTTTAATTACGCCAGGTATTGCCTTTTCTATAGTAAATTATTCAAAAAATCATTTTCTACTGTCGCAAATTTTAAATATCCCAGGGATTGCCTGTTCTATAGTAAATTTCTCACAAATTAATTTCTTACTGTCGCAAATTTTAAATACGCCAGGGATTGCCTTTTCTATAGTAAATTATTCAAAAAATAATTTTCTACTGTCGCAAATTTTAATTACGCCAGGGATTGCCTTTTCTATAGTAAATTATTCAAAAAATAATTTTATACTGTCGCAAATTTTAATTGCGCCAGGGATTGCCTTTTCTATAGTAAATTTTGCAAAAAAAATTTTTTACTGTCGCAAATTTTAATTGCGCCAGGGATTGCCTTTACTATAGTAAATTATTCAAAAAATAATTTTCTACTGTCGCAAATTTTAATTACGCCAGGGATTGCCTTTTCTATAGTAAATTATTCAAAAAATAATTTTCTACTGTCGCAAATTTTAAGTGCGCCAGGAATTGCCTTTTCTATAGTAAATTATTCAAAAAATAATTTTCTACTGTCGCAAATTTTAATTGCGCCAAGGATTGCCTTTTCTATAGTAAATTATTCAAAAAATAATTTTTTACTGTCGCAAGTTTTAATTACGCCAGGGATTGCCTTTTCTATAGTAAATTATTCAAAAAATAATTTTTTACTGTCGCAAATTTTAAGTGCGCCAGGGATTGCCTTTTCTATAGTAAATTTTGCAAAAAATAATTTTTTACTGTCGCAAATTTTAATTGCGCCAGGGATTGCCTTTTCTATAGTAAATTATTCAAAAAATAATTTTCAACTGTCGCAAATTGTAATTGCGCCAGGAATTGCCTTTTCTATAGTAAATTATTCAAAAAATAATTTTTTACTGTCGCAAATTTTAAGTGCGCCAGGGATTGCCTTTTCTATAGTAAATTATTCAAAAAATAATTTTCTACTGTCGCAAATTTTAATTACGCCAGGGATTGCCTTTTCTATAGTAAATTATTCAAAAAATAATTTTCAACTGTCGCAAATTTTAATTACGCCAGGGATTGCCTTTTCTATAGTAAATTATTCAAAAAATAATTTTTTACTGTCGCAAGTTTTAATTACGCCAGGGATTGCCTTTTCTATAGTATATTATTCAAAAAATAATTTTTTACTGTCGCAAATTTTAAATATCCCAGGGATTGCCTTTTCTATAGTAAATTATTCAAAAAATTATTTTCTACTGTCGCAAATTTTAAGTGCGCCAGGGATTGCCTTTTCTATAGTAAATTTTTCAAAAAATAATTTTCTACTGTCGCAAATTTTAAGTGCGCCAGGGATTGCCTTTTCTATAGTAAATTATTCAAAAAATAATTTTATATTGTCGCAAATTTTAATTACGCCAGGGATTGCCTTTTCTATAGTAAATTATTCAAAAAATAATTTTCTACTGTCGCAAATTTTAATTACGCCAGGGATTGTCTTTTCTATAGTAAATTATTCAAAAAATAATTTTATACTGTCGCAAATTTTAATTACGCCAGGGATTGCCTTTTCTATAGTAAATTATTCAAAAAATAATTTTTTACTGTCGCAAATTTTAATTGCGCCAGGGATTGCCTTTTCTATAGTAAATTATTCAAAAAATAATTTTTTACTGTCGCAAATTTTAATTGCGCCAGGGATTGCCTTTTCTATAGTAAATTATTCAAAAAATAATTTTCAACTGTCGCAGATTTTAATTACGCCAGGGATTGCCTTTTCTATAGTACTTTATTCAAAAAATAATTTTCTACTGTCGCAAATTTTAATTACGCCAGGGATTGCCTTTTCTATAGTAAATTATTCAAAAAATAATTTTATAATGTCGCAAATTTTAATTACGCCAGGGATTGCCTTTTCTATAGTAAATTATTCAAAAAATAATTTTTTACTGTCGCAAATTTTAATTGCGCCAGGGATTGCCTTTTCTATAGTAAATTATTCAAAAAATAATTTTCAACTGTCGCAGATTTTAATTACGCCAGGGATTGCCTTTTCTATAGTAAATTATTCAAAAAATAATTTTTTACTGTCGCAAATTTTAAGTGCGCCAGGGATTGCCTTTTCTATAGTAAATTATTCAAAAAATAATTTTTTACTGTCGCAAATTTTAAGTGCGCCAGGGATTGCCTTTTCTATAGTAAATTATTCAAAAAATAATTTTCTACTGTCGCAAATTTTAATTACGCCAGGGATTACCTTTTCTATAGTAAATTATTCAAAAAATAATTTTCTACTGTCGCAAATTTTAATAGCGCCAGGGATTGCCTTTTCTATAGTAAATTATTCAAAAAATAATTTTATACTGTCACAAATTTTAGTTACGCCAGGATTGCCTTTTCTATAGTAAATTTTTCAAAAAATAATTTTCTACTGTCGCAAATTTTAATTACGCCAGGGATTGCCTTTTCTATAGTAAATTATTCAAAAAATAATTTTCTACTGTCGCAAATTTTAATAGCGCCAGACATTGCCTTTTCTATAGTAAATTATTCAAAAAATAATTTTATACTGTCACAAATTTTAATTACGCCAGGGATTGCCTTTTCTATAGTAAATTTTTCAAAAAATAATTTTCTACTGTCGCAAATTTTAAGTGCACCAGGGATTGCCTTTTCTATAGTAAATTTCTCACAAAATAATTTTTTACTGTCGCAAATTTTAAGTGCGCCGGGGATTGCCTTTTCTATAGTAAATTTTGCAAAAAAATAATTTTTTACTGTCGCAAATTTTAATTACGCCAGGGATTGCCTTTTCTATAGTAAATTATTCAAAAAAAAAGTTTCTACTGTCGCAAATTTTAATTACGCCAGGGATTGCCTTTTCTATAGTAAATTATTCAAAAAATAATTTTTTACTGTCGCAAATTTTAAGTGCGCCAGGGATTGCCTTTTCTATAGTAAATTATTCAAAAAATAATTTTATACTGTCGCAAATTTTAATTACGCCAGGGATTGCCTTTTCTATAGTAAATTATTCAAAAAATAGTTTTCTACTGTCGCAAATTTTAATTACGCCAGGGATTGCCTTTTCTATAGTAAATTATTCAAAAAATAATTTTTTGCTGTCGCAAATTTTAATTACGCCAGGGATTGCGTTTTCCATAGTAAATTATTCAAAAAATCATTTTCTACTGTCGCAAATTTTAAATATCCCAGGGATTGCCTTTTCTATAGTAAATTTCTCACAAATTAATTTCTTACTGTCGCAAATTTTAAATACGCCAGGGATTGCCTTTTCTATAGTAAATTATTCAAAAAATAATTTTCTACTGTCGCAAATTTTAATTACGCCAGGGATTGCCTTTTCTATAGTAAATTATTCAAAAAATAATTTTATACTGTCGCAAATTTTAATTGCGCCAGGGATTGCCTTTTCTATAGTAAATTTTGCAAAAAATTATTTTTTACTGTCGCAAATTTTAATTGCGCCTAGGATTGCCTTTACTATAGTAAATTATTCAAAAAATAATTTTCTACTGTCGCAAATTTTAATTACGCCAGGGATTGCCTTTTCTATAGTAAATTATTCAAAAAATAATTTTCTACTGTCGCAAATTTTAATTACGCCAGGGATTGTCTTTTATATAGTAAATTATTCAAAAAATAATTTTATACTGTCGCAAATTTTAATTACGCCAGGGATTGCCTTTTCTATAGTAAATTATTCAAAAAATAATTTTTTATTGTCGCAAATTTTAATTGCGCCAGGGATTGCCTTTTCTATAGTAAATAATTCAAAAAATAATTTTCAACTGTCGCAAATTTTAATTACGCCAGGGATTGCCTTTTCTATAGTAAATTATTCAAAAAATAATTTTTTACTGTCGCAAATTTTAAGTGCGCCAGGGATTGCCTTTTCTATAGTAAATTATTCAAAAAATAATTTTTTACTGTCGCAAATTTTAAGTGCGCCAGGGATTGCCTTTTCTATAGTAAATTATTCAAAAAATAATTTTCTACTGTCGCAAATTTTAATTACGCCAGGGATTGCCTTTTCTATAGTAAATTATTCAAAAAATAATTTTCTACTGTCGCAAATTTTAATTGCGCCAGGGATTGCCTTTTCTATAGTAAATTATTCAAAAAATAATTTTATACTGTCGCAAATTTTAAGTGCGCCAGGAATTGCCTTTTCTATAGTAAATTTTTCAAAAAATAATTTTCTACTGTCGCAAATTTTAAGTGCGCCAGGGATTGCCTTTTCTATAGTAAATTATTCAAAAAAAAATTTTATACTGTCGCAAATTTTAATTACGCCAGGGATTGCCTTTTCTATAGTACTTTATTCAAAAAATAATTTTCTACTGTCGCAAATTTTAATTACGCCAGGGATTGCCTTTTCTATAGTAAATTATTCAAAAAATAATTTTATAATGTCGCAAATTTTAATTACGCCAGGGATTGCCTTTTCTATAGTAAATTATTCAAAAAATAATTTTTTACTGTCGCAAATTTTAATTGCGCCAGGGATTGCCTTTTCTATAGTAAATTATTCAAAAAATAATTTTCAACTGTCGCAGATTTTAATTACGCCAGGGATTGCCTTTTCTATAGTAAATTATTCAAAAAATAATTTTTTACTGTCGCAAATTTTAAGTGCGCCAGGGATTGCCTTTTCTATAGTAAATTATTCAAAAAATAATTTTTTACTGTCGCAAATTTTAAGTGCGCCAGGGATTGCCTTTTCTATAGTAAATTATTCAAAAAATAATTTTCTACTGTCGCAAATTTTAATTACGCCAGGGATTACCTTTTCTATAGTAAATTATTCAAAAAATAATTTTCTACTGTCGCAAATTTTAATAGCGCCGGGGATTGCCTTTTCTATAGTAAATTATTCAAAAAATAATTTTATACTGTCACAAATTTTAATTACGCCAGGATTGCCTTTTCTATAGTAAATTTTTCAAAAAATAATTTTCTACTGTCGCAAATTTTAATTACGCCAGGGATTGCCTTTTCTATAGTAAATTATTCAAAAAATAATTTTCTACTGTCGCAAATTTTAATAGCGCCAGGGATTGCCTTTTCTATAGTAAATTATTCAAAAAATAATTTTATACTGTCACAAATTTTAATTACGCCAGGGATTGCCTTTTCTATAGTAAATTTTTCAAAAAATAATTTTCTACTGTCGCAAATTTTAAGTGCGCCAGGGATTGCCTTTTCTATAGTAAATTTCTCACAAAATAATTTTTTACTGTCGCAAATTTTAAGTGCGCCAGGGATTGCCTTTTCTATAGTAAATTTTGCAAAAAAATAATTTTTTACTGTCGCAAATTTTAATTACGCCAGGGATTGCCTTTTCTATAGTAAATTATTCAAAAAAAAAGTTTCTACTGTCGCAAATTTTAATTACGCCAGGGATTGCCTTTTCTATAGTAAATTATTCAAAAAATAATTTTTTACTGTCGCAAATTTTAAGTGCGCCAGGGATTGCCTTTTCTATAGTAAATTATTCAAAAAATAATTTTATATTGTCGCAAATTTTAATTACGCCAGGGATTGCCTTTTCTATAGTAAATTATTCAAAAAATAGTTTTCTACTGTCGCAAATTTTAATTACGCCAGGGATTGCCTTTTCTATAGTAAATTATTCAAAAAATAATTTTTTGCTGTCGCAAATTTTAATTACGCCAGGGATTGCCTTTTCCATAGTAAATTATTCAAAAAATCATTTTCTACTGTCGCAAATTTTAAATATCCCAGGGATTGCCTTTTCTATAGTAAATTTCTCACAAATTAATTTCTTACTGTCGCAAATTTTAAATACGCCAGGGATTGCCTTTTCTATAGTAAATTATTCAAAAAATAATTTTCTACTGTCGCAAATTTTAATTACGCCAGGGATTGCCTTTTCTATAGTAAATTATTCAAAAAATTATTTTATACTGTCGCAAATTTTAATTGCGCCATGGATTGCCTTTTCTATAGTAAATTTTGCAAAAAATAATTTTTTACTGTCGCAAATTTTAATTGCGCCAAGGATTGCCTTTACTATAGTAAATTATTCAAAAAATAATTTTCTACTGGTCGCAAATTTTAATTACGCCAGGGATTGCCTTTTCTATAGTAAATTATTCAAAAAATCATTTTCTACTGTCGCAAATTTTAAATATCCCAGGGATTGCCTTTTCTATAGTATATTTCTCACAAATTAATTTCTTACTGTCGCAAATTTTAAATACGCCAGGGATTGCCTTTTCTATAGTAAATTATTCAAAAAATAATTTTCTACTGTCGCACATTTTAATTACGCCAGGGATTGCCTTTTCTATAGTAAATTATTCAAAAAATAATTTTATACTGTCGCATATTTTAATTGCGCCAGGGATTGCCTTTTCTATAGTAAATTTTGCAAAAATAATTTTTTACTGTCGCAAATTTTAATTGCGCCAGGGATTGCCTTTACTATAGTAAATTATTCAAAAAATAATTTTCTATTGTCGCAAATTTTAATTACGCCAGGATTGCCTTTTCTATAGTAAATTATTCAAAAATAATTTTCTACTGTCGCAAATTTTAAGTGCGCCAAAAATTGCCTTTTCTATAGTAAATTATTCAAAAATAATTTTCTACTGTCGCAAATTTTAATTGCGCCAAGGATTGCCTTTTCTATAGTAAATTATTCAAAAAATAATTTTATACTGTCGCATATTTTAATTGCGCCAGGGATTGCCTTTTCTATAGTAAATTTTGCAAAAAATAATTTTTTACTGTCGCAAATTTTAATTGCGCCAGGGATTGCCTTTACTATAGTAAATTATTCAAAAAATAATTTTCTATTGTCGCAAATTTTAATTACGCCAGGGATTGCCTTTTCTATAGTAAATTATTCAAAAAATAATTTTCTACTGTCGCAAATTTTAAGTGCGCCAAAAATTGCCTTTTCTATAGTAAATTATTCAAAAAATAATTTTCTACTGTCGCAAATTTTAATTGCGCCAAGGATTGCCTTTTCTATAGTAAATTATTCAAAAAATAATTTTATACTGTCGCAAATTTTAATTACGCCAGGGATTGCCTTTTCTATAGTAAATTATTCAAAAAATAATTTTTACTGTCGCAAATTTTAAGTGCGCCAGGGATTGCCTTTTCTATAGTAAATTTTGCAAAAAATAATTTTTTACTGTCGCAAATTTTAATTGCGCCAGGGATTGCCTTTTCTATAGTAAATTATTCAAAAAATAATTTTCAACTGTCGCAAATTGTAATTGCGCCAGGCATTGCCTTTTCTACAGTAAATTATTCAAAAAATAATTTTTTACTGTCGCAAATTTTAAGTGCGCCAGGGATTGACTTTTCTATAGTAAATTATTCAAAAAATAATTTTTTACTGTCGCAAATTTTAATTGCGCCAGGGATTGCCTTTTCTATAGTAAATTATTCAAAAAATAATTTTATACTGTCGCAAATTTTAATTACGCCAGGGATTGCCTTTTCTATAGTAAATTTTTCAAAAAATAATTTTCTACTGTCGCAAATTTTAAGTGCGCCAGGGATTGCCTTTTCTATAGTAAATTTCTCACAAAATAATATTTTACTGTCGCAAATTTTAAGTGCGCCAGGGATTGCCTTTTCTATAGTAAATTTTGCAAAAAATAATTTTTTACTGTCGCAAATTTTAATTACGCCAGGGATTGCCTTTTCTATAGTAAATTATTCAAAAAATAAGTTTCTACTGTCGCAAATTTTAATTACGCCAGGGATTGCCTTTTCTATAGTAAATTATTCAAAAAATAATTTTTTACTGTCGCAAATTTTAAGTGCGCCAGGGATTGCCTTTTCTATAGTAAATTATTCAAAAAATAATTTTATACTGTCGGAAATTTTAATTACGCCAGGGATTGCCTTTTCTATAGTAAATTATTCAAAAAATAATTTTCTACTGTCGCAAATTTTAAGTGCGCCAGGGATTGCCTATTCTATAGTAAATTTTGCAAAAAATAATTTTTACTGTCGCAAATTTTAATTGCGCCAGGGATTGCCTTTTCTATAGTAAATTATTCAAAAAATAATTTTCAACTGTCGCAATTTGTAATTGCGCCAGGGATTGCCTTTTCTATAGTAAATTATTCAAAAAATAATTTTTTACTGTCGCAAATTTTAAGTGCGCCACGGATTGCCTTTTCTATAGTAAATTTTTCAAAAAATAATTTTATACTGTCGCAAATTTTAAATACGCCAGGGATTGCCTTTTCTATAGTAAATTATTCAAAAAATAATTTTCTACTGTCGCAAATTTTAATTACGCCAGGGATTGCCTTTTCTATAGTAAATTATTCAAAAAATAATTTTTTACTATCGCAAGTTTTAATTGCGCCAGGGATTGCCTTTTCTATAGTAAATTTTGCAAAAAATAATTTTTTGCTGTCGCAAATTTTAATTGCGCCAGGGATTGCCTTTTCTATAGTAAATTATTCAAAAAATAATTTTCTACTGTCGCAAATTTTAAATACGCCAGGGATTGCCTTTTCTATAGTAAATTATTCAAAAAATAATTTTCTACTGTCGCAAATTTTAATTACGCCAGGATTGCCTTTTCTATAGTAAATTATTCAAAAATAATTTTTTACTGTCGCAAATTTTAAATATCCCAGGTATTGCCTTTTCTATAGTAAATTATTCAAAAAATAATTTTCTACTGTCGCAAATTTTAAGTGCGCCAGGGATTGCCTTTTCTATAGTAAATTATTCAAAAAATAATTTTCTACTGTCGCAAATTTTAAGTGCGCCAGGGATTGCCTTTTCTATAGTAAATTATTCAAAAAATAATTTTATACTGTCGCAAATTTTAATTACGCCAGGGATTGCCTTTTCTATAGTAAATTATTCAAAAAATAATTTTATACTGTCGCAAATTTTAATTGCGCCAGGGATTGCCTTTTCTATAGTAAATTATTCAAAAAATAATTTTCTACTGTCGCAAATTTTAAGTGCGCCAGGGATTGCCTTTTCTATAGTAAATTATTCAAAAAATAATTTTCTACTGTCGCAAATTTTAATTACGCCAGGGATTGCCTTTTCTATAGTAAATTATTCAAAAAATAATTTTTTGCTGTCGCAAATTTTAATTACGCCAGGGATTGCCTTTTCCATAGTAAATTATTCAAAAAATCATTTTCTACTGTCGCAAATTTTAATTACGCCAGGGATTGCCTTTTCTATAGTAAATTATTCAAAAAATTATTTTATACTGTCGCAAATTTTAAGTGCGCCAGGGATTGCCTTTTCTATAGTAAATTTTGCAAAAAATAATTTTTTACTGTCGCAAATTTTAATTACGCCAGGGATTGCCTTTTCTATAGTAAATTATTCAAAAAAAAAGTTTCTACTGTCGCAAATTTTAATTACGCCAGGGATTGCCTTTTCTATAGTAAATTATTCAAAAAATAATTTTTTACTGTCGCAAATTTTAAGTGCGCCAGGGATTGCCTTTTCTATAGTAAATTATTCAAAAAATAATTTTATATTGTCGCAAATTTTAATTACGCCAGGGATTGCCTTTTCTATAGTAAATTATTCAAAAATAGTTTTCTACTGTCGCAAATTTTAATTACGCCAGGGATTGCCTTTTCTATAGTAAATTATTCAAAAAATAATTTTTTGCTGTCGCAAATTTTAATTACGCCAGGGATTGCCTTTTCCATAGTAAATTATTCAAAAAATCATTTTCTACTGTCGCAAATTTTAAATATCCCAGGGATTGCCTTTTCTATAGTAAATTTCTCACAAATTAATTTCTTACTGTCGCAAATTTTAAATACGCCAGGGATTGCCTTTTCTATAGTAAATTATTCAAAAAATAATTTTCTACTGTCGCAAATTTTAATTACGCCAGGGATTGCTTTTCTATAGTAAATTATTCAAAAAATTATTTTATACTGTCGCAAATTTTAATTGCGCCATGGATTGCCTTTTCTATAGTAAATTTTGCAAAAAATAATTTTTTACTGTCGCAAATTTTAATTGCGCCAAGGATTGCCTTTACTATAGTAAATTATTCAAAAAATAATTTTCTACTGTCGCAAATTTTAATTACGCCAGGGATTGCCTTTTCTATAGTAAATTATTCAAAAAATCATTTTCTACTGTCGCAAATTTTAAATATCCCAGGGATTGCCTTTTCTATAGTATATTTCTCACAAATTAATTTCTTACTGTCGCAAATTTTAAATACGCCAGGGATTGCCTTTTCTATAGTAAATTATTCAAAAAATAATTTTCTACTGTCGCACATTTTAATTACGCCAGGGATTGCCTTTTCTATAGTAAATTATTCAAAAAATAATTTTATACTGTCGCAAATTTTAATTGCGCCAGGGATTGCCTTTTCTATAGTAAATTTTGCAAAAAATAATTTTTTACTGTCGCAAATTTTAATTGCGCCAGGGATTGCCTTTACTATAGTAAATTATTCAAAAAATAATTTTCTATTGTCGCAAATTTTAATTACGCCAGGGATTGCCTTTTCTATAGTAAATTATTCAAAAAATAATTTTCTACTGTCGCAAATTTTAAGTGCGCCAAAAATTGCCTTTTCTATAGTAAATTATTCAAAAAATAATTTTCTACTGTCGCAAATTTTAATTGCGCCAAGGATTGCCTTTTCTATAGTAAATTATTCAAAAAATAATTTTATACTGTCGCAAATTTTAATTACGCCAGGGATTGCCTTTTCTATAGTAAATTATTCAAAAAATAATTTTTTACTGTCGCAAATTTTAAGTGCGCCAGGGATTGCCTTTTCTATAGTAAATTTTGCAAAAAATAATTTTTTACTGTCGCAAATTTTAATTGCGCCAGGGATTGCCTTTTCTATAGTAAATTATTCAAAAAATAATTTTCAACTGTCGCAAATTGTAATTGCGCCAGGCATTGCCTTTTCTATAGTAAATTATTCAAAAAATAATTTTTTACTGTCGCAAATTTTAAGTGCGCCAGGGATTGACTTTTCTATAGTAAATTATTCAAAAAATAATTTTTTACTGTCGCAAATTTTAATTGCGCCAGGGATTGCCTTTTCTATAGTAAATTATTCAAAAAATAATTTTATACTGTCGCAAATTTTAATTACGCCAGGGATTGCCTTTTCTATAGTAAATTTTTCAAAAAATAATTTTCTACTGTCGCAAATTTTAAGTGCGCCAGGGATTGCCTTTTCTATAGTAAATTTCTCACAAAATAATATTTTACTGTCGCAAATTTTAAGTGCGCCAGGGATTGCCTTTTCTATAGTAAATTTTGCAAAAAATAATTTTTTACTGTCGCAAATTTTAATTACGCCAGGGATTGCCTTTTCTATAGTAAATTATTCAAAAAATAAGTTTCTACTGTCGCAAATTTTAATTACGCCAGGGATTGCCTTTTCTATAGTAAATTATTCAAAAAATAATTTTTTACTGTCGCAAATTTTAAGTGCGCCAGGGATTGCCTTTTCTATAGTAAATTATTCAAAAAATAATTTTATACTGTCGCAAATTTTAATTACGCCAGGGATTGCCTTTTCTATAGTAAATTATTCAAAAAATAATTTTCTACTGTCGAAAATTTTAATTACGCCAGGGATTGCCTTTTCTATAGTAAATTATTCAAAAAATAATTTTTTACTGTCGCAAATTTTAATTACTCCAGGGATTGCCTTTTCTATAGTAAATTATTCAAAAAATCATTTTCTACTGTCGCAAATTTTAAATATCCCAGGGATTGCCTTTTCTATAGTAAATTTCTCACAAATTAATTTCTTACTGTCGCAAATTTTAAATACGCCAGGGATTGCCTTTTCTATAGTAAATTATTCAAAAAATAATTTTCTACTGTCGCAAATTTTAATTACGCCAGGGATTGCCTTTTCTATAGTAAATTATTCAAAAAATAATTTTATACTGTTGCAAATTTTAATTGCGCCAGGGATTGCCTTTTCTATAGTAAATTTTGCAAAAAATAATTTTTTACTGTCGCAAATTTTAATTGCGCCAGGGATTGCTTTTACTATAGTAAATTATTCAAAAAATAATTTTCTACTGTCGCAAATTTTAATTACGCCAGGGATTGCCTTTTCTATAGTAAATAATTCAAAGAATAATTTTCTACTGTCGCAAATTTTAAGTGCGCCAGGGATTGCCTTTTCTATAGTAAATTATTCAAAAAATAATTTTCTACTGTCGCAAATTTTAATTGCGCCAGGGATTGCCTTTTCTATAGTAAATTATTCAAAAAATAATTTTATACTGTCGCAAATTTTAATTACGCCAGGGATTGCCTTTTCTATAGTAAATTATTCAAAAAATAATTTTTTACTGTCGCAAATTTTAAGTGCGCCAGGGATTGCCTATTCTATAGTAAATTTTGCAAAAAATAATTTTTTACTGTCGCAAATTTTAATTGCGCCAGGGATTGCCTTTTCTATAGTAAATTATTCAAAAAATAATTTTCAACTGTCGCAAATTGTAATTGCGCCAGGGATTGCCTTTTCTATAGTAAATTATTCAAAAAATAATTTTTTACTGTCGCAAATTTTAAGTGCGCCACGGATTGCCTTTTCTATAGTAAATTTTTCAAAAAATAATTTTATACTGTCGCAAATTTTAAATACGCCAGGGATTGCCTTTTCTATAGTAAATTATTCAAAAAATAATTTTCTACTGTCGCAAATTTTAATTACGCCAGGGATTGCCTTTTCTATAGTAAATTATTCAAAAAATAATTTTTTACTATCGCAAGTTTTAATTGCGCCAGGGATTGCCTTTTCTATAGTAAATTTTGCAAAAAATAATTTTTTGCTGTCGCAAATTTTAATTGCGCCAGGGATTGCCTTTTCTATAGTAAATTATTCAAAAAATAATTTTCTACTGTCGCAAATTTTAAATACGCCAGGGATTGCCTTTTCTATAGTAAATTATTCAAAAAATAATTTTCTACTGTCGCAAATTTTAATTACGCCAGGGATTGCCTTTTCTATAGTAAATTATTCAAAAAATAATTTTTTACTGTCGCAAATTTTAAATATCCCAGGTATTGCCTTTTCTATAGTAAATTATTCAAAAAATAATTTTCTACTGTCGCAAATTTTAAGTGCGCCAGGGATTGCCTTTTCTATAGTAAATTATTCAAAAAATAATTTTCTACTGTCGCAAATTTTAAGTGCGCCAGGGATTGCCTTTTCTATAGTAAATTATTCAAAAAATAATTTTATACTGTCGCAAATTTTAATTACGCCAGGGATTGCCTTTTCTATAGTAAATTATTCAAAAAATAATTTTATACTGTCGCAAATTTTAATTGCGCCAGGGATTGCCTTTTCTATAGTAAATTATTCAAAAAATAATTTTCTACTGTCGCAAATTTTAAGTGCGCCAGGGATTGCCTTTTCTATAGTAAATTATTCAAAAAATAATTTTCTACTGTCGCAAATTTTAAATACGCCAGGGATTGCCTTTTCTATAGTAAATTATTCAAAAAATAATTTTCTACTGTCGCAAATTTTAATTACGCCAGGGATTGCCTTTTCTATAGTAAATTATTCAAAAAATAATTTTTTACTATCGCAAGTTTTAATTGCGCCAGGGATTGCCTTTTCTATAGTAAATTTTGCAAAAAATAATTTTTTGCTGTCGCAAATTTTAATTGCGCCAGGGATTGCCTTTTCTATAGTAAATTATTCAAAAAATAATTTTCTACTGTCGCAAATTTTAAATACGCCAGGGATTGCCTTTTCTATAGTAAATTATTCAAAAAATAATTTTCTACTGTCGCAAATTTTAATTACGCCAGGGATTGCCTTTTCTATAGTAAATTATTCAAAAAATAATTTTTTACTGTCGCAAATTTTAAATATCCCAGGTATTGCCTTTTCTATAGTAAATTATTCAAAAAATAATTTTCTACTGTCGCAAATTTTAAGTGCGCCAGGGATTGCCTTTTCTATAGTAAATTATTCAAAAAATAATTTTCTACTGTCGCAAATTTTAATTACGCCAGGGATTGCCTTTTCTATAGTAAATTATTCAAAAAATAATTTTTTACTATCGCAAGTTTTAATTGCTCCAGGGATTGCCTTTTCTATAGTAAATTTTGCAAAAAATAATTTTTTGCTGTCGCAAATTTTAATTGCGCCAGGGATTGCCTTTTCTATAGTAAATTATTCAAAAAATAATTTTCTACTGTCGCAAATTTTAATTACGCCAGGGATTGCCTTTTCTATAGTAAATTATTCAAAAAATAATTTTATACTGTCGCAAATTTTAATTGCGCCAGGGATTGCCTTTTCTGTAGTAAATTTTTCAAAAAATAATTTTTACTGTCGCAAATTTTAATTGCGCCAGGGTTTGCCTTTACTATAGTAAATTATTCAAAAAATAATTTTCTATTGTCTCATATTTTAATTACGCCAGGGATTGCCTTTTCTATAGTAAATTATTCAAAAAATAATTTTCTACTGACGCAAATTAATAAGTGCGCCAGGGATTGCCTTTTCTATAGTAAATTATTCAAAAAATAATTTTATACTGTCGCAAATTTTAATTACGCCAGGGATTGCCTTTTCTATAGTAAATTATTCAAAAAATCATTTTCTACTGTCGCAAATTTTAAATATGCAAGGGATTGCCTTTTCTATAGTAAATTTCTCACAAATTAATTTCTTACTGTCGCAAATTTTAAATACGCCAGCGATTGCCTTTTCTATAGTAAATTATTCAAAAAATAATTTTCTACTGTCGCAAATTTTAATTACGCCAGGGATTGCCTCTTCTATAGTAAATAATTCAAAAAATAATTTTATACTGTCGCAAATTTTAATTGCGCCAGGGATTGCCTTTTCTATAGTAAATTTTGCAAAAAATAATTTTTTACTGTCGCAAATTTTAATTGCGCCAGGGATTGCCTTTACTATAGTAAATTATTCAAAAAATAATTTTCTACTGTCGCAAATTTTAATTACGCCAGGGATTGCCTTTTCTATAGTAAATTATTCAAAAAATAATTTTCTACTGTCGCAAATTTTAAGTGCGCCAGGGATTGCCTTTTCTATAGTAAATTATTCAAAAAATAATTTTCTACTGTCGCAAATTTTAATTGCGCCAGGTATTGCCTTTTCTATAGTAAATTATTCAAAAAATAATTTTATACTGTCGCAAATTTTAATTACGCCAGGGATTGCCTTTTCTATAGTAAATTATTCAAAAAATAATTTTGTACTGTCGCAAATTTTAAGTGCGCCAGGGATTGCCTTTTCTATAGTAAATTTTGCAAAAAATAATTTTTTACTGTCGCAAATTTTAATTGCGCCAGGGATTGCCTTTTCTATAGTAAATTATTCAAAAAATAATATTCAACTGTCGCAAATTGTAATTGCGCCAGGGATTGCCTTTTCTATAGTAAATTATTCAAAAAATAATTTTTTACTGTCGCAAATTTTAAGTGCGCCAGGGATTGTCTTTTCTATAGTAAATTTTTCAAAAAATAATTTTATACTGTCGCAAATTTTAAATACGCCAGGGATTGCCTTTTCTATAGTAAATTATTCAAAAAATAATTTTCTACTGTCGCAAATTTTAATTACGCCAGGGATTGCCTTTTCTATAGTAAATTATTCAAAAAATAATTTTTTACTATCGCAAGTTTTAATTGCGACAAGGATTGCCTTTTCTATAGTAAATTTTGCAAAAAATAATTTTTTACTGTCGCAAATTTTAATTGCGCCAGGGATGATTGCCTTTTCTATAGTAAATTATTCAAAAAATAATTTTCTATTGTCGCAAATTTTGAATACGCCAGGGATTGCCTTTTCTATAGTAAATTATTCAAAAAATAATTTTCTACTGTCGCAAATTTTAATTACGCCAGGTATTGCCTTTTCTATATTAAATTATTCAAAAAATAATTTTTTACTGTCGCAAATTTTAAATATCCCAGGGATTGCCTTTTCTATAGTAAATTATTCAAAAAATAATTTTCTACTGTCGCAAATTTTAAGTGCGCCAGGGATTGCCTTTTCTATAGTAAATTATTCAAAAAATAATTTTCTACTGTCGCAAATTTTAAGTGCGCCAGGGATTGCCTTTTCTATAGTAAATTATTCAAAAAATAATTTTATACTGTCGCAAATTTTAATTACGCCAGGGATTGCCTTTTCTATAGTAAATTATTCAAAAAATAATTTTATACTGTCGCAAATTTTAAATACGCCAGGGATTGCCTTTTCTATAGTAAATTATTCAAAAAATAATTTTTTATTGTCGCAAATTTTAATTGCGCCAGGGATTGCCTTTTCTATAGTAAATTATTCAAAAAATAATTTTCAACTGTCGCAAATTTTAATTACGACAGGGATTGCCTCTTCTATAGTAAATTATTCAAAAAATAATTTTCTACTGTCGAAAATTTTAATTGCGCCAGGGATTGCCTTTTCTATAGTAAATTATTCAAAAAATAATTTTCTACTGTCGCAAATTTTAAATATCCCAGGGATTGCCTTTTCTATAGTAAATTATTCAAAAAATAATTTTCTACTGTCGCAAATTTTAATTACGCCAGGGATTGCCTTTTCTATAGTAAATTATTCAAAAAATAATTTTTTACTGTCGCAAATTTTAAATACGCCAGGGATTGCCTTTTCTATAGTAAATTATTCAAAAAATAATTTTATACTCTCGCAAATTTTAAGTGCGCCAGGGATTGCCTTTTCTATAGTAAATTATTCAAAAAATAATTTTATACTGCCGCAAATTTTAATTACGCCAGGGATTGCCTTTTCTATAGTAAATTATTCAAAAAATAATTTTATACTGTCGCAAATTTTAAATACGCCAGGGATTGCCTTTTCTATTGTAAATTATTCAAAAACTAGTTTTTTACTGTCGCAAATTTTAATTGCGCCAGGGATTGCCTTTTCTATAGTAAATTATTCAAAAAATAATTTTCAACTGTCGCAAATTTTAATTACGCCAGGGATTGCCTTTTCTATAGTAAATTATTCAAAAAATAATTTTTTACTGTCGCAAGTTTTAATTACGCCAGGGATTGCCTTTTCTATAGTAAATTTTTCAAAAATAATTTTTTACTGTCGCAAATTTTAAATATCCCAGGGATTGCCTTTTCTATAGTAAATTTTTCCAAAAATAATTTTTTACTGTCGCAAATTTTAATTGCGCCAGGGATTGCCTTTTCTATGGTAAATTATTCAAAAAATAATTTTCTACTGTCGCAAATTTTAAGTGCGCCAGGGATTGCCTTTTCTATAGTAAATTATTCAATAAATAATTTTATACAGTCGCAAATTTTAATTATGCCAGGGATTGCCTTTTCTATAGTAAATTATTCAAAAAATAATTTTCTACTGTCGCAAATTTTAATTACGCCAGGGATTGCCTTTTCTATAGTAAATTATTCAAAAAATAATTTTATACTGTCGCAAATTTTAATTACGCCAAGGATTGCCTTTTCTATAGTAAATTATTCAAAAAATAATTTTTTACTGTCGCAAATTTTAATTGCGCCAGGGATTGCTTTTTCTATAGTAAATTATTCAAAAAATAATTTTCAACTGTCGCAAATTTTAATTACGCCAGGGATTGCCTTTTCTATAGTAAATTATTCAAAAAATAATTTTTTACTGTCGCAAATTTTAAGTTCGCCAGGGATTGCCTTTTCTATAGTAAATTATTCAAAAAATAATTTTTTACTGTCGCAAATTTTAAGTGCGCCAGGGATTGCCTTTTCTATAGTAAACTTTTCAAAAATAATTTTCTACTGTCGCAAATTTTAAGTGCGCCAAAAATTGCCTTTTCTATAGTAAATTATTCAAAAAATAATTTTCTACTGTCGCAAATTTTAATTGCGCCAAGGATTGCCTTTTCTATAGTAAATTATTCAAAAAATAATTTTATACTGTCGCAAATTTTAATTACGCCAGGGATTGCCTTTTCTATAGTAAATTATTCAAAAAATAATTTTCAACTGTCGCAAATTGTAATTGCGCCAGGCATTGCCTTTTCTATAGTAAATTATTCAAAAAATAATTTTTTACTGTCGCAAATTTTAAGTGCGCCAGGGATTGCCTTTTCTATAGTAAATTATTCAAAAAATAATTTTTTACTGTCGCAAATTTTAATTGCGCCAGGGATTGCCTTTTCTATAGTAAATTATTCAAAAAATAATTTTATACTGTCGCAAATTTTAATTACGCCAGGGATTGCCTTTTCTATAGTAAATTTTTCAAAAAATAATTTTCTACTGTCGCAAATTTTAAGTGCGCCAGGGATTGCCTTTTCTATAGTAAATTTCTCACAAAATAATATTTTACTGTCGCAAATTTTAAGTGCGCCAGGGATTGCCTTTTCTATAGTAAATTTTGCAAAAAATAATTTTTTTACTGTCGCAAATTTTAATTACGCCAGGGATTGCCTTTTCTATAGTAAATTATTCAAAAAATAAGTTTCTACTGTCGCAAATTTTAATTACGCCAGGGATTGCCTTTTCTATAGTAAATTATTCAAAAAATAATTTTTTACTGTCGCAAATTTTAAGTGCGCCAGGGATTGCCTTTTCTATAGTAAATTATTCAAAAAATAATTTTATACTGTCGCAAATTTTAATTACGCCAGGGATTGCCTTTTCTATAGTAAATTATTCAAAAAATAATTTTCTACTGTCGAAAATTTTAATTACGCCAGGGATTGCCTTTTCTATAGTAAATTATTCAAAAAATAATTTTTTACTGTCGCAAATTTTAATTACGCCAGGGATTGCCTTTTCTATAGTAAATTATTCAAAAAATCATTTTCTACTGTCGCAAATTTTAAATATCCCAGGGATTGCCTTTTCTATAGTAAATTTCTCACAAATTAATTTCTTACTGTCGCAAATTTTAAATACGCCAGGGATTGCCTTTTCTATAGTAAATTATTCAAAAAATAATTTTCTACTGTCGCAAATTTTAATTACGCCAGGGATTGCCTTTTCTATAGTAAATTATTCAAAAAATAATTTTATACTGTTGCAAATTTTAATTGCGCCAGGATTGCCTTTTCTATAGTAAATTTTGCAAAAAATAATTTTTTACTGTCGCAAATTTTAATTGCGCCAGGGATTGCTTTTACTATAGTAAATTATTCAAAAAATAATTTTCTACTGTCGCAAATTTTAATTACGCCAGGGATTGCCTTTTCTATAGTAAATAATTCAAAGAATAATTTTCTACTGTCGCAAATTTTAAGTGCGCCAGGGACTGCCTTTTCTATAGTAAATTATTCAAAAAATAATTTTCAACTGTCGCAAATTGTAATTGCGCCAGGCATTGCCTTTTCTATAGTAAATTATTCAAAAAATAATTTTTTACTGTCGCAAATTTTAAGTGCGCCAGGGATTGCCTTTTCTATAGTAAATTATTCAAAAAATAATTTTTTACTGTCGCAAATTTTAATTGCGCCAGGGATTGCCTTTTCTATAGTAAATTATTCAAAAAATAATTTTATACTGTCGCAAATTTTAATTACGCCAGGGATTGCCTTTTCTATAGTAAATTTTTCAAAAAATAATTTTCTACTGTCGCAAATTTTAAGTGCGCCAGGGATTGCCTTTTCTATAGTAAATTTCTCACAAAATAATATTTTACTGTCGCAAATTTTAAGTGCGCCAGGGATTGCCTTTTCTATAGTAAATTTTGCAAAAAATAATTTTTTACTGTCGCAAATTTTAATTACGCCAGGGATTGCCTTTTCTATAGTAAATTATTCAAAAAATAAGTTTCTACTGTCGCAAATTTTAATTACGCCAGGGATTGCCTTTTCTATAGTAAATTATTCAAAAAATAATTTTTTACTGTCGCAAATTTTAAGTGCGCCAGGGATTGCCTTTTCTATAGTAAATTATTCAAAAAATAATTTTATACTGTCGCAAATTTTAATTACGCCAGGGATTGCCTTTTCTATAGTAAATTATTCAAAAAATAATTTTCTACTGTCGAAAATTTTAATTACGCCAGGGATTGCCTTTTCTATAGTAAATTATTCAAAAAATAATTTTTTACTGTCGCAAATTTTAATTACGCCAGGGATTGCCTTTTCTATAGTAAATTATTCAAAAAATCATTTTCTACTGTCGCAAATTTTAAATATCCCAGGGATTGCCTTTTCTATAGTAAATTTCTCACAAATTAATTTCTTACTGTCGCAAATTTTAAATACGCCAGGGATTGCCTTTTCTATAGTAAATTATTCAAAAAATAATTTTCTACTGTCGCAAATTTTAATTACGCCAGGGATTGCCTTTTCTATAGTAAATTATTCAAAAACTAGTTTTTTACTGTCGCAAATTTTAATTGCGCCAGGGATTGCCTTTTCTATAGTAAATTATTCAAAAAATAATTTTCAACTGTCGCAAATTTTAATTACGCCAGGGATTGCCTTTTCTATAGTAAATTATTCAAAAAATAATTTTTTACTGTCGCAAGTTTTAATTACGCCAGGGATTGCCTCTTCTATAGTAAATTTTTCAAAAAATAATTTTTTACTGTCGCAAATTTTAAATATCCCAGGGATTGCCTTTTCTATAGTAAATTTTTCCAAAAATAATTTTTTACTGTCGCAAATTTTAATTGCGCCAGGGATTGCCTTTTCTATGGTAAATTATTCAAAAAATAATTTTCTACTGTCGCAAATTTTAAGTGCGCCAGGGATTGCCTTTTCTATAGTAAATTATTCAATAAATAATTTTATACAGTCGCAAATTTTAATTATGCCAGGGATTGCCTTTTCTATAGTAAATTATTCAAAAAATAATTTTCTACTGTCGCAAATTTTAATTACGCCAGGGATTGCCTTTTCTATAGTAAATTATTCAAAAAATAATTTTATACTGTCGCAAATTTTAATTACGCCAAGGATTGCCTTTTCTATAGTAAATTATTCAAAAAATAATTTTTTACTGTCGCAAATTTTAATTGCGCCAGGGATTGCTTTTTCTATAGTAAATTATTCAAAAAATAATTTTCAACTGTCGCAAATTTTAATTACGCCAGGGATTGCCTTTTCTATAGTAAATTATTCAAAAAATAATTTTTTACTGTCGCAAATTTTAAGTTCGCCAGGGATTGCCTTTTCTATAGTAAATTATTCAAAAAATAATTTTTTACTGTCGCAAATTTTAAGTGCGCCAGGGATTGCCTTTTCTATAGTAAATTATTCAAAAAATAATTTTCTACTGTCGCAAATTTTAAGTGCGCCAGGGATTGCCTTTTCTATAGTAAATTATTCAAAAAATAATTTTCTACTCTCGCAAATTTTAATTGCGCCAGGGATTGCCTTTTCTATAGTAAATTATTCAAAAAATAATTTTCTACTGTCGCAAATTTTAATTGCGCCAGGGATTGCCTTTTCTATAGTAAATTATTCAAAAAATAATTTTCTACTGTCGCAAATTTTAAATATCCCAGGGATTGCCTTTTCTATAGTAAATTATTCAAAAAATAATTTTCTACTGTCGCAAATTTTAATTACGCCAGGGATTGCCTTTTCTATAGTAAATTATTCAAAAAATAATTTTTTACTGTCGCAAATTTTAATTGCGCCAGGGATTGCCTTTTCTATAGTAAACTTTTCAAAAAATAATTTTCTACTGTCGCAAATTTTAAGTGCGCCAAAAATTGCCTTTTCTATAGTAAATTATTCAAAAAATAATTTTCTACTGTCGCAAATTTTAATTGCGCCAAGGATTGCCTTTTCTATAGTAAATTATTCAAAAAATAATTTTATACTGTCGCAAATTTTAATTACGCCAGGGATTGCCTTTTCTATAGTAAATTATTCAAAAAATAATTTTCAACTGTCGCAAATTGTAATTGCGCCAGGCATTGCCTTTTCTATAGTAAATTATTCAAAAAATAATTTTTTACTGTCGCAAATTTTAAGTGCGCCAGGGATTGCCTTTTCTATAGTAAATTATTTAAAAAATAATTTTTTACTGTCGCAAATTTTAATTGCGCCAGGGATTGCCTTTTCTATAGTAAATTATTCAAAAAATAATTTTATACTGTCGCAAATTTTAATTACGCCAGGGATTGCCTTTTCTATAGTAAATTATTCAAAAAATAATTTTTTACTGTCGCAAATTTTAATTGCGCCAGGGATTGCTTTTACTATAGTAAATTATTCAAAAAATAATTTTCTACTGTCGCAAATTTTAATTACGCCAGGGATTGCCTTTTCTATAGTAAATAATTCAAAGAATAATTTTCTACTGTCGCAAATTTTAAGTGCGCCAGGGACTGCCTTTTCTATAGTAAATTATTCAAAAAACAATTTTCAACTGTCGCAAATTGTAATTGCGCCAGGCATTGCCTTTTCTATAGTAAATTATTCAAAAAATAATTTTTTACTGTCGCAAATTTTAAGTGCGCCAGGGATTGCCTTTTCTATAGTAAATTATTCAAAAAATAATTTTTTACTGTCGCAAATTTTAATTACGCCAGGGATTGCCTTTTCTATAGTAAATTATTCAAAAAATAATTTTTTACTGTCGCAAATTTTAAGTGCGCCAGGGATTGCCTTTTCTATAGTAAATTATTCAAAAAATAATTTTATACTGTCGCAAATTTTAATTACGCCAGGGATTGCCTTTTCTATAGTAAATTATTCAAAAAATAATTTTCTACTGTCGAAAATTTTAATTACGCCAGGGATTGCCTTTTCTATAGTAAATTATTCAAAAAATAATTTTTTACTGTCGCAAATTTTAATTACGCCAGGGATTGCCTTTTCTATAGTAAATTATTCAAAAAATCATTTTCTACTGTCGCAAATTTTAAATATCCCAGGGATTGCCTTTTCTATAGCAAATTTCTCACAAATTAATTTCTTACTGTCGCAAATTTTAAATACGCCAGGGATTGCCTTTTCTATAGTAAATTATTCAAAAAATAATTTTATACTGTCGCAAATTTTAATTACGCCAGGGATTGCCTTTTCTATAGTAAATTATTCAAAAAATCATTTTCTACTGTCGCAAATTTTAAATATCCCAGGGATTGCCTTTTCTATAGTAAATTTCTCACAAATTAATTTCTTACTGTCGCAAATTTTAAATACGCCAGGGATTGCCTTTTCTATAGTAAATTATTCAAAAAATAATTTTCTACTGTCGCAAATTTTAATTACGCCAGGGATTGCCTTTTCTATAGTAAATTATTCAAAAAATAATTTTATACTGTTGCAAATTTTAATTGCGCCAGGGATTGCCTTTTCTATAGTAAATTTTGCAAAAAATAATTTTTTACTGTCGCAAATTTTAATTGCGCCAGGGATTGCTTTTACTATAGTAAATTATTCAAAAAATAATTTTCTACTGTCGCAAATTTTAATTACGCCAGGGATTGCCTTTTATATAGTAAATAATTCAAAGAATAATTTTCTACTGTCGCAAATTTTAAGTGCGCCAGGGATTGCCTTTTCTATAGTAAATTATTCAAAAAATAATTTTCTACTGTCGCAAATTTTAATTGCGCCAGGGATTGCCTTTTCTATAGTAAATTATTCAAAAAATAATTTTATACTGTCGCAAATTTTAATTACGACAGGGATTGCCTTTTCTATAGTAAATTATTCAAAAAATAATTTTTTACTGTCGCAAATTTTAAGTGCGCCAGGGATTGCCTATTCTATAGTAAATTTTGCAAAAAATAATTTTTTACTGTCGCAAATTTTAATTGCGCCAGGGATTGCCTTTTCTATAGTAAATTATTCAAAAAATAATTTTCAACTGTCGCAAATTGTAATTGCGCCAGGGATTGCCTTTTCTATAGTAAATTATTCAAAAAATAATTTTTTACTGTCGCAAATTTTAAGTGCGCCAGGGATTGCGTTTTCTATAGTAAATTTTTCAAAAAATAATTTTATACTGTCGCAAATTTTAAATACGCCAGGGATTGCCTTTTTTATAGTAAATTATTCAAAAAATAATTTTCTACTGTCGCAAATTTTAATTACGCCAGGGATTGCCTTTTCTATAGTAAATTATTCAAAAAATAATTTTTTACTATCGCAAGTTTTAATTGCGCCAGGGATTGCCTTTTCTATAGTAAATTTTGCAAAAAATAATTTTTTGCTGTCGCAAATTTTAATTGCGCCAGGGATTGCCTTTTCTATAGTAAATTATTCAAAAAATAATTTTCTACTGTCGCAAATTTTAAATACGCCAGGGATTGCCTTTTCTATAGAAAATTATTCAAAAAATAATTTTCTACTGTCGCAAATTTTAATTACGCCAGGGATTGCCTTTTCTATAGTAAATTATTCAAAAAATAATTTTTACTGTCGCAAATTTTAAATATCCCAGGGATTGCCTTTTCTATAGTAAATTATTCAAAAAATAATTTTCTACTGTCGCAAATTTTAAGTGCGCCAGGGATTGCCTTTTCTATAGTAAATTATTCAAAAAATAATTTTCTACTGTCGCAAATTTTAAGTGCGCCAGGGATTGCCTTTTCTATAGTAAATTATTCAAAAAATAATTTTATACTGTCGCAAATTTTAATTACGCCAGGGATTGCCTTTTCTATAGTAAATTATTCAAAAAATAATTTTATACTGTCGCAAATTTTAATTGCGCCAGGGATTGCCTTTTCTGTAGTAAATTTTTCAAAAAATAATTTTTTACTGTCGCAAATTTTAATTGCGCCAGGGTTTGCCTTTACTATAGTAAATTATTCAAAAAATAAATTTCTATTGTCGCATATTTTAATTACGCCAGGGATTGCCTTTTCTATAGTAAATTATTCAAAAAATAATTTTCTACTGACGCAAATTAATAAGTGCGCCAGGGATAGCCTTTTCTATAGTAAATTATTCAAAAAATAATTTTATACTGTCGCAAATTTTAATTACGCCAGGGATTGCCTTTTCTATAGTAAATTATTCAAAAAATCATTTTCTACTGTCGCAAATTTTAAATATGCAAGGGATTGCCTTTTCTATAGTAAATTTCTCACAAATTAATTTCTTACTGTCGCAAATTTTAAATACGCCAGGGATTGCCTTTTCTATAGTAAATTATTCAAAAAATAATTTTCTACTGTCGCAAATTTTAATTACGCCAGGGATTGCCTCTTCTATAGTAAATAATTCAAAAAATAATTTTATACTGTCGGAAATTTTAATTGCGCCAGGGATTGCCTTTTCTATAGTAAATTTTTCAAAAAATAATTTTTTACTGTCGCAAATTTTAATTGCGCCAGGGATTGCCTTTACTATAGTAAATTATTCAAAAAATAATTTTCTACTGTCGCAAATTTTAATTACGCCAGGGATTGCCTTTTCTATAGTAAATTATTCAAAAAATAATTTTCTACTGTCGCAAATTTTAAGTGCGCCAGGGATTGCCTTTTCTATAGTAAATTATTCAAAAAATAATTTTCTACTGTCGCAAATTTTAATTGCGCCAGGTATTGCCTTTTCTATAGTAAATTATTCAAAAAATAATTTTATACTGTCGCAAATTTTAATTACGCCAGGGATTGACTTTTCTATAGTAAATTATTCAAAAAATAATTTTGTACTGTCGCAAATTTTAAGTGGGCCAAGGATTGCCTTTTCTATAGTAAATTTTGCAAAAAATAATTTTTTACTGTCGCAAATTTTAATTGCGCCAGGGATTGCCTTTTCTATAGTAAATTATTCAAAAAATAATATTCAACTGTCGCAAATTGTAATTGCGCCAGGGATTGCCTTTTCTATAGTAAATTATTCAAAAAATAATTTTTTACTGTCGCAAATTTTAAGTGCGCCAGGGATTGCCTTTTCTATAGTAAATTTTTCAAAAAATAATTTTATACTGTCGCAAATTTTAAATACGCCAGGGATTGCCTTTTCTATAGTAAATTATTCAAAAAATAATTTTCTACTGTCGCAAATTTTAATTACGCCAGGGATTGCCTTTTCTATAGTAAATTATTCAAAAAATAATTTTTTACTATCGCAAGTTTTAATTGCGACAAGGATTGCCTTTTCTATAGTAAATTTGCAAAAAATAATTTTTTACTATCGCAAATTTTAATTGCGCCAGGGATTGCCTTTTCTATAGTAAATTATTCAAAAAATAATTTTCTATTGTCGCAAATTTTGAATACGCCAGGGATTGCCTTTTCTATAGTAAATTATTCAAAAAATAATTTTCTACTGTCGCAAATTTTAATTACGCCAGGTATTGCCTTTTCTATATTAAATTATTCAAAAAATAATTTTTTACTCTCGCAAATTTTAAATATCCCAGGGATTGCGTTTTCTATAGTAAATTATTCAAAAAATAATTTTCTACTGTCGCAAATTTTAAGTGCGCCAGGGATTGCTTTTCTATAGTAAATTATTCAAAAAATAATTTTCTACTGTCGCAAATTTTAAGTGCGCCAGGGATTGCCTTTTCTATAGTAAATTATTCAAAAAATAATTTTATACTGTCGCAAATTTTAATTACGCCAGGGATTGCCTTTTCTATAGTAAATTATTCAAAAAATAATTTTATACTGTCGCAAATTTTAAATACGCCAGGGATTGCCTTTTCTATAGTAAATTATTCAAAAAATAATTTTTTATTGTCGCAAATTTTAATTGCGCCAGGGATTGCCTTTTCTATAGTAAATTATTCAAAAAATAATTTTCAACTGTCGCAAATTTTAATTACGACAGGGATTGCCTCTTCTATAGTAAATTATTCAAAAAATAATTTTCTACTGTCGCAAATTTTAATTGCGCCAGGGATTGCCTTTTCTATAGTAAATTATTCAAAAAATAATTTTCTATTGTCGCAAATTTTAAATATCCCAGGGATTGCCTTTTCTATAGTAAATTATTCAAAAAATAATTTTCTACTGTCGCAAATTTTAATTACGCCAGGGATTGCCTTTTCTATAGTAAATTATTCAAAAAATAATTTTTTACTGTCGCAAATTTTAAATACGCCAGGGATTACCTTTTCTATAGTAAATTATTCAAAAAATAATTTTATACTCTCGCAAATTTTAAGTGCGCCAGGGATTGCCTTTTCTATAGTAAATTATTCAAAAAATAATTTTATACTGTCGCAAATTTTAATTACGCCAGGGATTGCCTTTTCTATAGTAAATTATTCAAAAAATAATTTTATACTGTCGCAAATTTTAAATACGCCAGGGATTGCCTTTTCTATAGTAAATTATTCAAAAACTAGTTTTTTACTGTCGCAAATTTTAATTGCGCCAGGGATTGCCTTTTCTATAGTAAATTATTCAAAAAATAATTTTCAACTGTCGCAAATTTTAATTACGCCAGGGATTGCCTTTTCTATAGTAAATTATTCAAAAAATAATTTTTTACTGTCGCAAGTTTTAATTACGCCAGGGATTACCTTTTCTATAGTAAATTTTTCAAAAAATAATTTTTTACTGTCGCAAATTTTAAATATCCCAGGGATTGCCTTTTCTATAGTAAATTTTTGCAAAAAATAATTTTTTACTGTCGCAAATTTTAATTGCGCCAGGGATTGCCTTTTCTATGGTAAATTATTCAAAAAATAATTTTCTACTGTCGCAAATTTTAAGTGCGCCAGGGATTGCCTTTTCTATAGTAAATTATTCAAAAAATAATTTTATACAGTCGCAAATTTTAATAATGCCAGGGATTGCCTTTTCTATAGTAAATTATTCAAAAAATAATTTTCTACTGTCGCAAATTTTAATTACGCCAGGGATTGCCTTTTCTATAGTAAATTATTCAAAAATAATTTTATACTGTCGCAAATTTTAATTACGCCAAGGATTGCCTTTTCTATAGTAAATTATTCAAAAAATAATTTTTTACTGTCGCAAATTTTAATTGCGCCAGGGATTGCTTTTTCTATAGTAAATTATTCAAAAAATAATTTTCAACTGTCGCAAATTTTAATTACGCCAGGGATTGCCTTTTCTATAGTAAATTATTCAAAAAATAATTTTTTACTGTCGCAAATTTTAAGTTCGCCAGGGATTGCCTTTTCTATAGTAAATTATTCAAAAAATAATTTTTTACTGTCGCAAATTTTAAGTGCGCCAGGGATTGCCTTTTCTATAGTAAATTATTCAAAAAATAATTTTCTACTGTCGCAAATCTTAAGTGCGCCAGGGATTGCCTTTTCTATAGTAAATTATTCAAAAAATAATTTTCTACTCTCGCAAATTTTAATTGCGCCAGGGATTGCCTTTTCTATAGTAAATTATTCAAAAAATAATTTTCTACTGTCGCAAATTTTAATTGCGCCAGGGATTGCCTTTTCTATAGTAAATTATTCAAAAAATAATTTTCTACTGTCGCAAATTTTAAATATCCCAGGGATTGCCTTTTCTATAGTAAATTATTCAAAAAATAATTTTCTACTGTCGCAAATTTTAATTACGCCAGGGATTGCCTTTTCTATAGTAAATTATTCAAAAAATAATTTTTTACTGTCGCAAATTTTAATTGCGCCAGGGATTGCCTTTTCTATAGTAAACTTTTCAAAAAATAATTTTCTACTGTCGCAAATTTTAATTACGCCAGGGATTGCCTTTTCTATAGTAAATTTTGCACAAAATAATTTTTTACTGTCGCAAATTTTAATTGTGCCAGGGATTGCCTTTTCTATAGTAAATTATTCAAAAAATAATTTTCAACTGTCGCAAATTTTAATTACTCCAGGGATTGCCTTTTCTATAGTAAATTATTCAAAAAATAATTTTTTACTGTCGCAAATTTTAAGTGCGCCAGGGATTGCCTTTTCTATAGTAAATTATTCAAAAAATTATTTTTTACTGTCGAAAATTTTAATTACGCCAGGGATTGCCTTTTCTATAGTAAATTATTCAAAAAATAATATTCTACTGTCGCAAATTTTAATTGCGCCAGGGATTGCCCTTTCTATAGTAAATTATTCAAAAAATAATTTTCTACTGTCGCAAATTTTAAATATCCCAGGGATTGCCTTTTCTATAGTAAATTATTCAAAAAATAATTTTCTACTGTCGCAAATTTTAAATATCCCAGGGATTGCCTTTTCTATAGTAAATTATTCAAAAAATAATTTTCTACTGTCGCAAATTTTAATTGCGCCAGGGATTGCCTTTTCTATAGTAAATTATTCAAAAAATAATTTTCTACTGTCGCAAATTTTAATTACGCCAGGGATTGCCTTTTCTATAGTAAATTATTAAAAAAATAATTTTTTACTGTCGCATATTTTAATTGCGCCAGGCATTGCCTTTTCTATAGAAAATTATTCAAAAAATAATTTTCTACTGTCGCAAATTTTAAATATCCCAGGGATTGCCTTTTCTATAGTAAATTATTCAAAAAATAATTTTCTACTGTCGCAAATTTTAAATATCCCAGGGATTGCCTTTTCTATAGTAAATTATTCAAAAAATAATTTTCTACTGTCGCAAATTTTAATTGCGCCAGGGATTGCCTTTTCTATAGTAAATTATTCAAAAAATAATTTTATACTGTCGCAAATTTTAATTACGCCAAGGATTGCCTTTTCTATAGTAAATTATTCAAAAAATAATTTTTTACTGTCGCAAATTTTAATTGCGCCAGGGATTGCTTTTTCTATAGTAAATTATTCAAAAAATAATTTTCAACTTTCGCAAATTTTAATTACGCCAGGGATTGCCTTTTCTATAGTAAATTATTCAAAAAATTATTTTTTACTGTCGCAAATTTTAAGTTCGCCAGGGATTGCCTTTTCTATAGTAAATTATTCAAAAAATAATTTTTTACTGTCGCAAATTTTAAGTGCGCCAGGGATTGCCTTTTCTATAGAAAATTATTCAAAAAATAATTTTCTACTGTCGCAAATTTTAAGTGCGCCAGGGATTGCCTTTTCTATAGTAAATTATTCAAAAAATAATTTTCTACTCTCGCAAATTTTAATTGCGCCAGGGATTGCCTTTTCTATAGTAAATTATTCAAAAAATAATTTTCTACTGTCGCTAATTTTAATTGCGCCAGGGATTGCCTTTTCTATAGTAAATTATTCAAAAAATAATTTTCTACTGTCGCAAATTTTAAATATCCCAGGGATTGCCTTTTCTATAGTAAATTATTCAAAAAATAATTTTCTACTGTCGCAAATTTTAATTACGCCAGGGATTGCCTTTTCTATAGTAAATTATTCAAAAAATAATTTTTTACTCTCGCAAATTTTAATTGCGCCAGGGATTGCCTTTTCTATAGTAAACTTTTCAAAAAATAATTTTCTACTGTCGCAAATTTTAATTACGCCAGGGATTGCCTTTTCTATAGTAAATTTTGCAAAAAATAATTTTTTACTGTCGCAAATTTTAATTGCGCCAGGGATTGCCTTTTTTATAGTAAATTATTCAAAAAATAATTTCCAACTGTCGCAAATTTTAATTACGCCAGGGATTGCCTTTTCTATAGTAAATTATTCAAAAAATAATTTTTTACTGTCGCAAATTTTAAGTGCGCCAGGGATTGCCTTTTCTATAGTAAATTATTCAAAAAATAATTTTTTACTGTCGAAAATTTTAATTACGCCAGGGATTGCCTTTTCTATAGTAAATTATTCAAAAAATAATTTTCTACTGTCGCAAATTTTAATTGCGCCAGGGATTGCCTTTTCTATAGTAAATTATTCAAAAAATAATTTTCTACTGTCGCAAATTTTAAATATCCCAGGGATTGCCTTTTCTATAGTAAATTATTCAAAAAATAATTTTCTACTGTCGCAAATTTTAAATATCCCAGGGATTGCCTTTTCTATAGTAAATTATTCAAAAAATAATTTTCTACTGTCGCAAATTTTAATTGCGCCAGGGATTGCCTTTTCTATAGTAAATTATTCAAAAAATAATTTTTTACTGTCGCAAATTTTAAGTGCGCCAGGGATTGCCTTTTCTATAGTAAATTATTCAAAAAATAATTTTCAACTGTCGCAAATTTTAATTACGCCAGGGATTGCCTTTTCTATAGTAAATTTTGCAAAAAATAATTTTTTACTGTCGCAAATTTTAATTGCGCCAGGGATTGCCTTTTCTATAGTAAATTATTCAAAAAATAATTTTCAACTGTCGCAAATTTTAATTACGCCAGGGATTGCCTTTTCTATAGTAAATTATTCAAAAAATAATTTTTTACTGTCGCAAGTTTTAATTACGCCAGGGATTGCCTTTTCTATAGTAAATTTTTCAAAAAATAATTTTTTACTGTCGCAAATTTTAAATATCCCAGGGATTGCCTTTTCTATAGTAAATTTTGCAAAAAATAATTTTTTACTGTCGCAAATTTTAATTGCGCCAGGGATTGCCTTTTCTATGGTAAATTATTCAAAAAATAATTTTCTACTGTCGCAAATTTTAAGTGCGCCAGGGATTGCCTTTTGTATAGTAAATTATTCAAAAAATAATTTTATACTGTCGCAAATTTTAATTATGCCAGGGATTGCCTTTTCTATAGTAAATTATTCAAAAAATAATTTTCTACTGTCGCAAATTTTAATTACGCCAGGGATTGCTTTTCTATAGTAAATTATTCAAAAAATAATTTTATACTGTCGCAAATTTTAATTACGCCAGGGATTGCCTTTTCTATAGTAAATTATTCAAAAAATAATTTTTTACTGTCGCAAATTTTAATTGCGCCAGGGATTGCCTTTTCTATAGTAAATTATTCAAAAAATAATTTTCAACTGTCGCAAATTTTAATTACGCCAGGGATTGCCTTTTCTATAGTAAATTATTCAAAAAATAATTTTTTACTGTCGCAAATTTTAAGTTCGCCAGGGATTGCCTTTTCTATAGTAAATTATTCAAAAAATAATTTTTTACTGTCGCAAATTTTAAGTGCGCCAGGGATTGCCTTTTCTATAGTAAATTATTCAAAAAATAATTTTCTACTGTCGCAAATTTTAAGTGCGCCAGGGATTGCCTTTTCTATAGTAAATTATTCAAAAAATAATTTTCTACTGTCGCAAATTTTAATTGCGCCAGGGATTGCCTTTTCTATAGTAAATTATTCAAAAAATAATTTTCTACTGTCGCCAATTTTAATTGCGCCAGGGATTGCCTTTTCTATAGTAAATTATTCAAAAAATAATTTTCTACTGTCGCAAATTTTAAATATCCCAGGGATTGCCTTTTCTATAGTAAATTATTCAAAAAATTATTTTCTACTGTCGCAAATTTTAATTACGCCAGGGATTGCCTCTTCTATAGTAAATTATTCAAAAAATAACTTTTTATTGTCGCAAATTTTAATTGCGCCAGGGATTGCCTTTTCTATAGTAAACTTTTCAAAAAATAATTTTCTACTGTCGCAAATTTTAATTACGCCAGGGATTGCCTTTTCTATACTAAATTATTCAAAAAATAATTTTCAACTGTCGCAAATTTTAATTGCGCCAGGGATTGCCTTTTCTATAGTAAATTATTCAAAAAATAATTTTCTACTGTCGCAAATTTTAATTACGCCAGGGATTGCCTTTTCTATAGTAAATTATTCAAAAAATAATTTTCAACTGTCGCAAATTTTAATTACGCCAGGGATTGCCTTTTCTATAGTAAATTATTCAAAAAATAATTTTCAACTGTCGCAAATTTTAAGTGCGCCAGGGATTGCCTTTTCTATAGTAAATTATTCAAAAAATAATTTTCAACTGTCGCAAATTTTAATTACGCCAGGGATTGCCTTTTCTATAGTAAATTTTGCAAAAAATAATTTTTTACTGTCGCAAATTTTAATTGCGCCAGGGATTGCCTTTTCTATAGTAAATTATTCAAAAAATAATTTTCAACTGTCGCAAATTTTAATTACGCCAGGGATTGCCTTTTCTATAGTAAGTTATTCAAAAAATAATTTTTTACTGTCGCAAATTTTAAATATCCCAGGGATTGCCTTTTCTATAGTAAATTATTCAAAAAATAATTTTCTACTGTCGCAAATTTTAAATATCCCAGGGATTGCTTTTCTATAGTAAATTATTCAAAAAATAATTTTCTACTGTCGCAAATTTTAATTGCGCCAGGGATTGCCTTTTCTATAGTAAATTATTCAAAAAATAATTTTTTACTGTCGCAAATTTTAAGTGCGCCAGGGATTGCCTTTTCTATAGTAAATTTTTCAAAAAATAATTTTTTACTGTCGCAAATTTTAAATATCCCCGGGATTGCCTTTTCTATAGTAAATTTTGCAAAAAATAATTTTTTACTGTCGCAAATTTTAATTGCGCCAGGGATTGCCTTTTCTATGGTAAATTATTTAAAAAATAATTTTCTACTGTCGCAAATTTTAAGTGCGCCAGGGATTGCCTTTTGTATAGTAAATTATTCAAAAAATAATTTTTTACTGTCGCAAATTTTAATTATGCCAGGGATTGCCTTTTCTATAGTAAATTATTCAAAAAATAATTTTCTAATGTCGCAAATTTTAATTACGCCAGGGATTGCTTTTCTATAGTAAATTATTCAAAAAATAATTTTATACTGTCGCAAATTTTAATTACGCCAGGGATTGCCTTTTCTATAGTAAATTATTCAAAAAATAATTTTTTACTGTCGCAAATTTTAATTCCGCCAGGGATTGCTTTTTCTATAGTAAATTATTCAAAATATAATTTTCAACTGTCGCAAATTTTAATTACGCCAAGGATTGCCTTTTCTATAGTAAATTATTCAAAAAATAATTTTTTACTGTCGCAAATTTTAAGTTCGCCAGGGATTGCCTTTTCTATAGTAAATTATTCAAAAAATAATTTTTTACTGTCGCAAATTTTAAGTGCGCCAGGGATTGCCTTTTCTATAGTAAATTATTCAAAAAATAATTTTCTACTGTCGCAAATTTTAAGTGCGCCAGGGATTGCCTTTTCTATAGTAAATTATTCAAAAAATAATTTTCTACTGTCGCAAATTTTAATTGCGCCAGGGATTGCCTTTTCTATAGTAAATTATTCAAAAAATAATTTTCTACTGTCGCAACTTTTAATTGCGCCAGGGATTGCCTTTTCTATAGTAAATTATTCAAAAAATAATTTTCTACTGTCGCAAATTTTAAATATCCCAGGGATTGCCTTTTCTATAGTAAATTATTCAAAAAATAATTTTCTACTGTCGCAAATTTTAATTACGCCAGGGATTGCCTCTTCTATAGTAAATTATTCAAAAAATAATTTTTTACTGTCGCAAATTTTAATTGCGCCAGGGATTGCCTTTTCTATAGTAAACTTTTCAAAAAATAATTTTCTACTGTCGCAAATTTTAATTACGCCAGGGATTGCCTTTTCTATACTAAATTATTCAAAAAATAATTTTCAACTGTCGCAAATTTTAATTGCGCCAGGGATTGCCTTTTCTATAGTAAATTATTCAAAAAATAATTTTCTACTGTCGCAAATTTTAATTACGCCAGGGATTGCCTTTTCTATAGTAAATTATTCAAAAAATAATTTTCAACTGTCGCAAATTTTAATTACGCCAGGGATTGCCTTTTCTATAGTAAATTATTCAAAAAATAATTTTCAACTGTCGCAAATTTTAATTACGCCAGGGATTGCCTTTTCTATACTAAATTATTCAAAAAATAATTTTCAACTGTCGCAAATTTTAATTGCGCCAGGGATTGCCTTTTCTATAGTAAATTATTCAAAAAATAATTTTCTACTGTCGCAAATTTTAATTACGCCAGGGATTGCCTTTTCTATAGTAAATTATTCAAAAAATAATTTTCTACTGTCGCAAATTTTAATTACGCCAGGGATTGCCTTTTCTATAGTAAATTATTCAAAAAATAATTTTCAACTGTCGCAAATTTTAATAACGCCAGGGATTGCCTTTTCTATAGTAAATTATTCAAAAAATAATTTTCAACTGTCGCAAATTTTAATTACGCCAGGGATTGCCTCTTCTATACTAAATTATTCAAAAAATAATTTTCAACTGTCGCAAATTTTAATTGCGCCAGGGATTGCCTTTTCTATAGTAAATTATTCAAAAAATAATTTTCTACTGTCGCAAATTTTAATTACGCCAGGGATTGCCTTTTCTATAGTAAATTATTCAAAAAATAATTTTCTACTGTCGCAAATTTTAAATATCCCAGGGATTGCCTTTTCTATAGTAAATTATTCAAAAAATAATTTTCTACTGTCGCAAATTTTAATTGCGCCAGGGATTGCCTTTTCTATAGTAAATTATTCAAAAAATAATTTTCTACTGTCGCAAATTTTAATTGCGCCAGGGATTGCCTTTTCTATAGTAAATTATCCAAAAAATAATTTTCTACTGTCGCAAATTTTAAATATCCCAGGGATTGCCTTTTCTATAGTAAATTATTCAAAAAATAATTTTTTACTGTCGCAAATTTTAATTTCGCCAGGGATTGCATTTTCTATAGAAAATTATTCAAAAAATAATTTTTTACTGTCGCAAATTTTAATTGCGCCAGGGATTGCCTTTTCTATAGTAAACTTTTCAAAAAATAATTTTCTACTGTCGCAAATTTTAATTACGCCAGGAATTGCCTTTTCTATAGTAAATTTTGCAAAAAATATTTTTTTACTGTCGCAAATTTTAATTGCGCCAGGTATTGCCTTTTCTATAGTAAATAATTCAAAA